>PVJO010029441.1:0-16817 GCA_004026905.1 Hystrix cristata | reverse complement strand
ATGGCATTATTTGTAATAGCCAAAAAGTAGAAATAATCCAAATGTCCATCAGTTGATGAATGAAGCAAATGTGGTGTGTCCATTCAATGGGCTATTTTTTGGCAATACAAAGAAACAAACTAGTGACATATACTACAACAAAGATGAATCTTTAAAACATTACTGACAGTAAAAGAAGCCAGTTACAAAAGATCATGCAGTATTCCATTTATATGAAATATCCAGAATATGCAAATTCATAAAGACAAAAAAACATTAGTGGCTGCAAGGAAATACAGTAGCAGGAGGGATTGAGTACTAAAGAGAAAAGAGTTCTTTTGAGAGTAACAAAAATAATCTAAAATTAGGGGTAGTGGTTGCCCAACTCTGTGAATATACTAAAACCCACTGAACCATACACTTTAAAAGGTGAATTTTAGTCGGGTGCAGTCGTGCATGTCTGTAATCCCAGAACTTGGGAAGTTTAGGCAGGAGGATTGCAAGTTCGAGGCCTGCTTGGGCAGCTTAGAGCAACCGTCTCACAATAAAAATAAAAAAGGCCTGGGATGTACCTCAGTGTGAAGGCCCTAAGTACTACTATCCCCCCCAAAAAAAGGTGAACTATCAGTATATGAATTCAAAGGTACATGAATTATATCTCAATAAAGTTATAAAAGAAAAAAGGGCAGTCAGCTAGACAAAATTCTATCTTTCCATCACACACTGACTTTGTAACAGCTTCTAGGCTATGTGGATTAAAACAAAGGAAGCAGAATTTATTGCACAACCAAGGGTAATTGCTTTTTGGTAACATCTGTAATTAATAACTATCTATTAGCTAACATAAATTGTTTTCAGAACTGGTACTTCCTCACTAAATTCTTTGTAATAAAGCTACTTGAGACCTAAAACGTATTTGAGAAACTAAAATACTGGAACCATCTATGTAGATACTACTTCCTAGCCTTTCAAATTTGCCTTTCATTACTTGGGTAATCTTCCCTCTTTAAAAAGGGAGGGGTAACAGGAGGCACAGGAGACCTACCTATCAGGTACCAATCCTAAAAAAAATTACAAACAAATGGGATCACATAAGATTGACTTACTAGGAAGAAAACCACCAATTAAAAAAAGATACACACTTCTTTTCATATTTTTCTGTACTCTTTAGTCCTAGCAACATATGAATTCTAGCAACATATGAATTTCCTTCCCAGAGAAGAATGGAGACCCTTAATATATATTAAAATATACTTTGTCATCAGGCCCTTATTTAACCTTAACAGTGAAGCTATGACACCGATGTTGGTTTCATTTGTCAATTTTAAAAAGTAGGATTTAGACATGTAGGGACAGGGGGCCTATAGGCGGGGAAAGAATAGAATAAGGGCCCCAATAGTTTTTGCGGCTTATCCCGAATAGAAAGAGTTAAAACTTTACTGGGGGAATTCCTTTGGGAGCAACAAAAAGGACAGGGGCAAAGAGGGAGAAGAAAACCAGATATAGAAATTCACTAGATAGCATAAATGGGATAAGGACTTACATCAAAAAGACAAGAAGGAGAGCCAAGAGGCAGAACACAGAGGAAGCCAGATGCATGAAACCAAGACAGCTGCCCCTCCCCACCTCCAATAAAATGGAAAGGAGACAAAGCGGGGTGTACTACTTAACTTAAAGGTAAACTCTTATTTAGTATATAAAACTATATACTCACACCCATGCATATACAGTGGTACTTCAGTTCACAAACTTAATTTGTTCTACAATTTTGGTGTTTTATTTTGTTTTGTTTTTTTGAGACAGGATCTTGCTATGTAGTCCAGGTTGGCCTGGAGCTGACTATGTAGCTCAGGCTGGCCTCAAACTCAAGGCAATCCTCCTCCCTCTGCCTCTCAAATGCTGGAATTACAGGCACGTGCCACCATGCCCAGTGTGCTCTACAATTTTGGAAAAGACGTTTGTGTTCGTGTAGGAAAGATGGCCGTGGTTGTGTTTGTCACCCAATGCAGAGTTTGCAAACAAAAACAGAATTTTGCCAAATGCTGTTATTTGGGAACCAAAGTGTTTGCAAACAAAGTACCACTGTACACATTTGTCAACAATGTACCACTGTACACATATATCTCTATATCTCACATGTATTCTCACTCTAGGGTCACTATATTACTGCACTAGATACACATGCATCCCCTTACTTAAATCATTAACTCTAAGCTGCCTTTCTGTAAGACTCTTCTTTGCCAACCTATACATTCTGGAGACAAGATCCTGAGAAGGACAAACAGGCAGGAAGAAGTCAAACAAAGCCCCCCAAAAGGAATGTACACATAGGCATGGATGCCCAGTATAGAGTCCTGTGGCCCGGGATCTATTTAAGGACAGCCCAGAGTCAGTCAGATTGTGACAAGTTCCAGGTACCCACTTAGGAGGAAGGGTCCTTCCAGGCCCCATACCCTCTTCTTTGGAGCAGCTTTCTGTCTTCTGTTTTTTTCCTCCTTACAAATAAAGCACCTTCCTTTGTTAAACTCTGTTCCTCTAATTCCTTATTGGTGCTGAGTTTATAATCCTGGTTAGCTGCTCATCCCAGTGGTGCTCAACCCTGGATATGACAGACATATTAAATATCTTTCCAAGGAGCTAGGGAACATACAAACAAGGACTCAAATAACAGGATAAAAAGCCCATTCATACTGAGCTTCATGTTTCATTTGTTTTTCACTCTCCCAAAACACACCAAAGACTGAGCAATTTGTAGAAAATATGAAAATGACCTTTCATTTCAGTAATTCCTAGGTCACAATTTAAAGGTTATCAGGCAACATAGATAACTTATTCTCTGTTTATAATTCAAAATAGACCAAATGTTACTTTGGCTAGCAGTTTATACACTTAATTAAAGACCACTAATAAAGAAAATGTGTTGATATTTTATAAGTCCATTTGAAATTTACACACCTTATCGTTTCACACCAGGGTGATGAACACAGGCAAAACATTCAAGCAGTAACATTTATCCTCAAAATTTTGTCTACACTGAAACTTAGTATAAAGGGAGCTGGTTTTTTTCTTTGTCTATTTTGTTTCATAATAAATATATTCTTGAGAAATGTGGCAATTAGTAGATTCTGGTTATGTGTGCCCAGGTAAGTAAAATAAGGGAATGATACTAGATTTATAGTGGTTTTCAAACTTTGAGTATTGATGCATTAGTGGATTAAGTCAACTTAATGAATTGCAACTAGTTTTTTTTTTTTAAACATGAAATGGAACAGAATAGAGTACATAAAATAAAGTTTAGTACGGTTTAGCAAGATTTGTTGAAAAATAATAAAAAGAAATACATATATATTTATGCATGTATCAATACTTCATATTTGTAGTTCCTATATAACTCCAAAACCATACCAAATTTTCAAATTAAGAAATTGTAAGTCAGGGCAGGATGTGGTGACACATGCCCGAAATCCCTTAACGCTGGGAGGCTGAGGCAGGAAGATCAAAAGTTGAAGCCCAGACTGGGCAACGTAAGAGTGACTTGTGAGACTCTGTCTCAAAATAAAAAAGGGCCTGGGTTTAATACTCAGTACTGACCCCAAATATATATATACATACACACACACACACACACATTTTAAATTTATATATATTACATACATATTTGTGTTATATATATAAAATGTATGTTACATATAAATATTTTATATATGCTATATATGTAAAATCAGTATTAACCCAAGTTCTTTTCATTCTGATACAGCTGTATTACTCAAGCCACATCATGGTATCTGTGTTGGCCTCCATTTAGCTTCAACATGTTATTTACATTAGTTGCTCATTCTTCCTCTGTGCTCAACCTAAAGACTTCCAAATATCTTAGAATAAAATCCAAAGCCCTAAGAGCTAGGGATGTGGCTCAGTAAGACAGCTCTGCCTCACACACAGAAAGGCCCCAACTTTGATGCCCAGCTCTGCAAAATAAATAACAAAATCCAAACTCCTTACACTGCAGCCTAGAGAGTGCTACATGATCTGGGGTTCTAGTTACCTCTCTGAACTCAGTTACTCTTTTTATCCTTGATCCCTCTCAATTGTACAACCTCCACTTATGCCCCTGTGAAGCACTTGTACAGAGTTAGATCGCATTTGGTTCCCTGTAGAAATACAGTATCTGCCTCTGGCTGTTTTGAAAAATTGATAATAAAAATAATGGTTTTGTACTTTCTGTAAAACAATCTATTATTAAATCTACATTGTATAGAAAGTATTCTATTTACTATCAGGTGAGGTTCCTAAAGGTATGAAGTTATCAACTTGTTTGCAAGAAACTGGAAAGGGATTGTGCTTATTACAGCCCCTGGAGATATTTCTGGGCAGGAGGTATGTTAGCTGGTCCTTTGTGACTTTCAAATGAGAAATATTTTTTTCCTCTCTGCCAATAAATCCTCCAGCAGGAATTTTTTTCCTCCCTTAAAAGAAGTTTTGGGTTGGGGATTTAGCTCAAGTGGTAGCACACTGGCCTAGCAAGCACAAGCCCCTGAGTGTGATCCCCAGCACTGCTCCCCCCACAAAAAAGAAATCAATTTTGACCACAATAAAGAAAAATTAAATAAGTAAATCTGTGTTTGCACTAGCCACTTGACCTTCATTTTGATGTTGAGTAGGTATATAAAGAAGCCTACATTTATAAAACTTTCTCTGGCATTTGGTCAAAGTTCAACAATAGTATTTTCATTGTTTTCAGGCATTAATTCTTCAGTCAATTCCTTGCTTTCCCAAGGGAACATTAAAGTCCCCCAAACTGAGGAACTGATAGTGATCCTTAATTTAAAGGGTTTTCCTCTATCCCATCAGTTATTTCTCCTTGTCTATTGCGAACCAATTTCAATGACACAGGCATGGTATCACACAGTTTGCATAATTTGCTCTCTGGTATTCAGAAAGTTCCTGTTGTAGATTAATTCATTCCATAAATACATGAATTCTGCCTTACTTAGAACTTTGCCACAGTCTGCAAACACTTTCCTTTCCACTATTACATTACACTGTGTCTTTCGAACCCTTTCCATGTTGATAAGTTTTGCAATACCCAACCATCAAAAGGTGAGTGAAAGGTTCAGAATAAAACACAAACACAGTAGATATGCCACAGCTACCCATGAGGCTGTAATTCCTCACAGGGTAGTTTTAAAAACATGAATGCAGTGTGGATTCCCTGCAGATGGCAGATGTTGCAACAGAAAACTTTAATCTACTTTAGTCACCACCTAAAAGCAAATAGTATGGCTAAAATAAAACCAAAAATCCAACAGATACAATTTGCAGTAAGAGTAGGTAACATAGTATCCACACAAATCCCAAAATACAAGTGAGCCAGGAAACTGCCAAGGGCCACAGAGCTGCACGGAATCAGTACCTGCCTGGGAGGATACACACGGAGGCAATGTGAGCATTTGAGGGACTTGTGGAGAGCACCAAAACTGACACTGGATCGTGTGGCGACCTGCCTGAGAGGAGAAGCCGCAAATGAAAAGGTTTAGCTAAACCCAGTAACAAGTCAGTGCAAAGTCAAGTTGTGAAAAAGAGTGGGGAATAACACACATATATACATATATATATGTATTATATCCATATAGATATAGTATATCCATATAGATATAGATAGGCGATATAGAGATCATTTTTGCCCTGTTGCCTGCCATTAAGACCCAGACCCTGTGTAAATTTTTAAATCCAACATACCAACTAAGCTGCCTCCCAATGAAGAAACACTGCTGGGAATGGAACCAAAATTGAGCAGGGCAAGGGCAATAAGAGGATAAAGAAAGAAAAGGCTCAGCTAAAAGTGGAAAGGGAATGGAAAAGGTGCACGGTGGCATACACCTATTATTCCAGCTACTAAGGAGACTAAGACAGAAGAAAGATCACAAGTTTTAAACCAGCCTAGGTAACAGCATCTAGACCCTGTCTCAAAATAAAGTAGAAAAAGGGTTAGGGGTGTAGGTATGTTATACAGTACTTGGTCAGCATGTAAGAGGCCCTGAGTTCAATGCCCAGCATTGGCAGGGTGGGGAGTGGAGGAAAGGAGACTATCATATTGTTGAACGTTTTACAAAAACAACAGAAGAAGGAGCTATACAAATTAAGTACGTTATCCTGAACCATGACCCATTTCAAAGCACAGAAAAACTAATTTCACCTGAAAATGAACAAGAAACACTATCAAGGTCACATCCCATCCAATTATTTAAAAAAAAAAAAGAATAAGGAACACAATAACATCTTTACGGATAATGAAAGACAGACCTTGGACCTTGGGAACGGATCAAAATTGTTCAATTTCAAAACAAGCTGAAAGACATTAAGGACGATAATTCAAGACACAAAAGAACAATATTAATCACAATTATAAAACTACAAAAGGTGAGAACCAAAAAAAATGTAAAAAGCATTTCAGAAATAATATAAACAAGAAGGAACACATTAAATATAACAATACCTGCAGAGAAATAAAAGGTAAAAAGGAGGAAAAATTTTTAAATCAAAAAGAAATGAAGAGTTGGGGATTTAGCTTAAGTGGTAAGTGGTAGAGTGCTTGCAAAGCAAGCACAAGGCCCCAAGTTCATCTCCAGCACCAAAAGGAAAAAAAAAAAAAATGAAGAGGTTTGGAGCTGCCTGCAAAACGGTGGAGCAGGCAGCTCCAAACCTCTGTCCCCACATACAAATACTGAAAATCAATATCCTGAGAACAAACTTTGTTACAACTCTGGAAAACATCTGAAGGCTTGTAGTAAACATCTAACCAAAATTGCTTTTAAAACTAAGAAATAGTAGGGAAGCTTTGTAGCATTCATTACTTACCCTTGTCCTATAGTCCTCCTCTAGCACAAAAGGAGTCTTGAAGATTTCAGCATGCATTCCTAGTGGGGGACCCTAGTATAGTACCTAGTTCTACAGGAGTAGAACAGACCTTAGTCACAAACCACTAGGTCAATTTTACTCTGTTTGGAGGTGACCTAAAGGCTGAACATCGTTCTTATCTTTGTTTTGCCTAACTCAACAACATTTGGGGGAGGGAGTTAACCCCAGGGCCTTGTTCATGTTAGAAAAGTGTTCTACTGATACTATTGAGCTATACGCCTACCCCTTGTTTTTCCTAAATCACAAGCCACTCAAAGTGGCTCATTGCTTGAAAAGTGGGATTTATACCAGGTTAATCAACTTAAGAAAGTCAACCAATGTAACACACCACAGCAGTAGAAAGGGAGAAACCTACACCACCATCTCAATTTATGCAAAAAGGGCATTTGACAGAATGTAACATCCTTTAAAGATAAAACTCAGGAAGTTAGGATTAGAAGGGAACTTCCTCAACATGAAAAAGATCATTTATGAAAAACTCACAACTAATCTAATACACAACAGTAAAAGTTTTTCCCCTGAGATCAAGACAAGGATGTCTAGCTGTACCACTGTAATGAAGTTCTACAAGTGACAAGAAATACAAGACATCCAAATTGGAAAGGAAAAAGTAAACTACAGTGTGTCTATTCACAGATGTTATGATCCAATATAGAGAAAACCTCATGGAACCGTAAGAATGACACTAGAGCTAAGAAACTCAATAAAGTTGCAACTTACACAATCAATACACAAAAAGCAGTTGTGGGGTTTTTTTTGGTTTTTTTTGTTTTTTTCTGCAGTATTGAAGACTAAACCCAGGGCCTACAACATGTTAGGTAAGTGCTCTACCATTAAGATACATTCCCAGCCCAGGAACTGTGTTTCTATATGCAAGCAAGGAAAAATCAAAAAAGAAGGTATCACTTCTATTTGTAATAGCATCTAAAAGATAAAACACCTATGAATAAATTTTGCCAAGGATGTAAAAGACTACATTAAGAACTATAAAATACTGTCGAAAGAAATTAAAGACAAGCTACATAAAGATATTTCATGTTCATGAATTGGAAGACTTAACATTGTTAACATGCCAATAATCCCCCAAGATTCAACACAATCTATTAACATTCCAGGAGCCACTCAGCAAAAATGGAAAAGTGGATCTTCAAATCCACATGGAATTGGCGAGAAATCTTGAATATGCAAAGCGATTTTGAAATTGAACAAATGTGGTGGACACTTATTTCCTGAATCCAAAATTTACTAGAGTTATAGTAATCAAACAGGGTAGTAATGACATAAGGACAGCCATACAGACCAATGGAATAAAACTAAGAGCCCAAAAATAAACACATGCACCTAGCCAGTGGTGGCGAACCTATGGTATGTATGCAGGGCGCAGTGGGCTATTTGTATCACTGAAAGTGCTCTAAAAGGTTCTCCACCACTGATAGGCCAAGTGAATTTCCACAAAGAAAGCCAATTCGACTGAATGGGGCAAAGGACAATCTCTTTGACAAATGGTGCTGGGAAAACTGGATAGCCACCTGCAAAAGAATGACAGCCTCCAGGTCACACCATGTACAAAAAAACCAACCAACCAACCAACCAACCAATAAACTCCTCAAAATTAATCAAAGACCTAAGAATAAAAGCTAAAAACGGCTGGGGATTTAGCTCAGTGGTTAGAGCACTCATGTAGCAAGCACAAGGCCCCTGAGTTTGATCCCTGGCACCAAAAAAAAAAAAAAAAAAGCTAAAAACATGCCAGGTGTGGTGGTATGCGCCTATAATCCCTGCACTTGGGAAGCTGAGACAGGAGGATCACTGTGAGTCTTGAGGCCAGCCTGGGCTACATGGTTGAGTTCAAGGGCAGCCTGAATCACGCAGGGAGACCCTGTCTCAAAAAATCAAAGGAAAAAAAGTTAAACACATAAAATTATTTTTTTTTCTCTCCCTCCTTCCCTTTTCTTTTTCTGGGATTACCATAATGCATATGCCGGTATACCTGATGGCTGACATATAGGTCCCCTAAATTCTATTCACTTTTTTTTAATGTATTTTTCTCCCTGATGCTCAGAGGATAATTTCAATTGCCCAATCTTCATGTTTATTGATTCTTTTTTCTCCCTGCTCAAATCTATGGTTGAATCATTCACTGAATTATTATTTCAGCTATTACATGTTTTATGATTTCTATCTATTGATATTTCTTACTTGTTCAGGCATCACTCTCCCAATTTTTCATACATGGTTTCCTTCAGGTATTTGAGCATATTTAAGATAGTTAAAAGTCTTTGTGTAGTAAGTCCAATGTTTGGGACTTCCCCAAGGTCAGTACTCTCACATTTTTTTCCCTCAGTGAATGGGCCATACCTTCTTGTTCCTTTGTATGCTTTTTAATTTCTCGTAAACTAAATGTTTGGTTATTGTGAAGTGCTAACTGAAAATCATGCTCCTATCTCCCCAGGGATTGCTGTTGTTACTTCACGAAGATGGAAGACATCCATTTGTTTAGTGACTTTTCCAAACTACGTTTTGCAAGGACTGTATTCTTTGTTGTATAAGGTCACTGAAGTCTCTGTTCTGTTATCTCCACAGTCATCAGTGACCTAACAGAGACTTCTTTAAATGTCTGGCCCCACTAAGAAAAGATAGATTGTACGTGGGGGTGGAGATGGGAGTAAGGATTCCTTCCCTTTAAATTCCCTGGTCTGATGCCAAGTAAGCCACTTTGGCCACTAAAACAATGGTCAGTTTCTACACTCATCCCTCAGGAATCAAAAATGGCTTCCTACCACAAAACCCTAATTTTCAAAGTCCCTACTACCCATCCTGGTATCAGCAAGTTACATCAAGAACATGGGCCACCATCCCCTACAGTTGCTACAAAATTGCAGGGGATGGGAGATGGTAGTTGCTATGCAAAACATCAAAACACTGCAATTCTCTAAAACTTAGCAGCCTCTTTTTTCAACAATACTCCCCCTGGATGCTGCAAGAGTTTAGCTAGATTCCAGAATTCTGAAACAGTTGCTTCAGAAAGTACATACCAGCTCAATAGCTGTTTTGCTGAAGGAGCCAATTCCTGCAGTTTCCTCTACCATTTTCTGTGGTATCACTCCCATTAGTCAACCCACCCATCTTTACTTGGGTCAAATCAAACAAGTTCCTAATATGTAATAAGAGCTACCATTTACTGACTATAGGCAGGTATTGACATGTACTATTTCCTCTCTATCTGTACTGGGGATTAAACCCAGGCCTTATGCTAGGGAAGTGCTTTACCACTGAACTACATCCCCAATCCACACAAGCATTATTTCTGATCCTCACAACAACACTACCCAAGTAGATATTACCATTTCCATTTTACAGATTAAGAAATTGAGGCTCAGGCATATTAAGCAGATGGCCATGGTCTCACAGCTACTGTAGACTTGACACTATTATTTCTATAAAACTTCCACACTGCCTTCCATCCCTTCTCAGACTAACCATTCTCTGGTCTTTGATTCTGAATTTTTTATGAAATCTCACCTCATTTCCAGAAGCAGTTAGGATACATAAAGCTAATTTCAACTCCAGCTTTAACGTTAGGGCAAATCATTTAGTCTGTAACATTTGCTTGGCACCCATCTTGGAGAGACAAATGTCCATAAATCATATGCAGAGCAACCCTAAACTAAGAAAAAGTAAGAGTATGAATTAAGTAACAAAATCCTGAAAGGTTGACAGAAAATACAGTTAGACAAAATCAGTGCTAAGAAAGTTCTTATAAGTTAGGGTGCATCAAAAAGCTGAGGAGAAAGAGGAAGAAAGGGAAAGAAGGGAGTGAGAGAAGGGGCAAAGGAGGGGGGAGGAGGAGGAAGAACAGGTATTATAATACATTTATTTATTGTTAAGGACCTGCCCCAAAGAATAACAAAAATCAAAGGAATAAGTAAAAAAGCAAGACAAAGGCAATGTAGAGAGGGCCTTGGCAATGGAATAAGCAGCAGTGGTGGGGACCTATGGCACACGCACTTGCAGTAGGCCATTTGTTATCACTGAAAGCTCTTAAAAGGTTCACCATCCCTGGACTTCTTAAAATAGATGGCTCTTCTGAAAGATTTGATGAAAATATTATTTTAGGGAGATTATTCTAACAGTTCTGATGATTCAGCAGCTGTGTATAGGAGGAACTGCAGTGGAAGTGACTAGAGACAGGGAGACCCATGACTTGTTCACTTTTGCCACCAACAATTTAATTGTTTCTTAAGAGTATTCACACTTAGTCTTTACATGCATGTTCAATAAAAATTTATTTATTTACAAAATGTTTTTGGCTTCCTGCCTATCAAAGCACCACACATGTAAGAGCTGAAAATTTTAAATTGTGGGACTGAAGGGGGGGAGATAGAAGTTTTATTTACAGGCTATAGGAAAATATATATAGAAAACTGATGAAATGTTTTCACCAAAATGAAATCTCCCCATGTATACTACAATGGAATAAGCTAACATCTTACCCAAACATCCTGCAAGTATAAATTTACCAGAAAAATTTTCCATCTTCCAAGTGACATTCTAGATACCTTCATTGTACAAGGAATCTTTCTCGTAGGTTGCAGGGGGAAATGGAGAAAGAGAAATATTTTTTTCTCTCTCCATAAGAACGGAGAAAAGATTATGAAGGACAGAAGCAGAGAAGGTGGAAAGGAGAAAGTTTTAAAAGAATAATCAGAACATTACAGAACATAGAACTATATCTTTCTTCACTATGCTTTCTTAAATATGCTTTCAAATTGTGACAGCTTTTCACTAAGAATTCAGAGCGAAGTTTCTAAATCTCAGCAAGATACCAAATAAACATAAGAATTTTACCAATCTGAGAGATGAGGTGATTGAAAGTGTAGACAAAATTCTAATTTGGAGCAGATTAACCCATTTGCCACACCCTAAAACTGATGGGAAAACAATTAAGTTCTGATTTTTTTTTTTCCCCTCTCTTGGTATGTTAACGATAGCAAGAAGCGTTCAATTTTCTCTTCGGGCTTTTAGGTAGATATGATTTCAAACTCAATCTGTTAAACTCCAACAGACAGAAGAAGAAGATAATACAGTATTTAAAATATCCAATAGTCTACATTTTATAGGTCATTATTTTCCTTACAAAATGTTAGTTTAATCCATTCTGGGATCAGCTAAAAACAACAAAATAGTATATCACCACTCTTTCCCTGACAGTTAGAAAAACTCACCCATAGGGTAACAGCCTTGTTCGCCACAAAAAGAAATTAGTGGAATCACATTTGTAAGAAATGATGGGGCTGGGGATTTAGCTCAGTGGTTAGAGTGCTTGCCTTGCAAGCACAAGGCCCTGAGCTCAATCCCTAACCCTAACCCTAACCACCCCCCCAAAAAAAGAGCAAGGTCATTATGTTTAAAGCTCAAATACTATTTAATAATCACATAATAGGTTCAATAAAAGAATAGTTAATATTGACCTATACAGTCACCAACATGTAGGAAAGAATTTAAAAATAATTCTTCCATTAAAAATGGGTAAATTTAGTAAATCACAGGAACACAGATCTTATTTAGGAAAAAAAATGCCCATATATAAAACAATATATTGACAAACAAATGCAGCAGAAATGTTAAAAGATGCAAACAGTGTATTTGCCCCCTAAAAAAATTTGTAGTTTTTTAAAATGCTTTATAAGATAATAAAAATAATCATGTTGTCATTCCATTATTTAGGCATAACCACTCAAGGAGGCATATAATTATACCATTTAAAACACCTTGATCTTTACTCAAATGTCTCCATTTTAACCCCCCACCCCCACGACCTAATGCTGGAGAGCAAACCCAGGGCCTCACACAGGCTGGCCAGTGCTCTACTACTGAGCCACATTCCTAGCCACACCCCCAACACTTTTCCCCCACAAGTTTCCATTTTCAGTAATAATTCCTTAGAGATTTATTTCCTTAAGGCTTGACAATTTACACGTCCACAAATAAAGTCTTTAAAAATGACAGTTCTACTTTGAAAAAGAAAAACAGAGGTGCAGGAACAAAAGAAGAGCCAGGATGCAGGACCCTGGTGACTTCCTGGGTTGCATGGCCAAGATCTACAGAAAAAAACCCAGTATTTTAAAATGGAAAAACATTTCAAGATGAACAGGTACCCCTCCCCCAAGACCCAGGTGGCCCCGGCAGCCAGGCTCAACCTGAAGGAGTTCCTCGTGCAGGTGTGGCTCAAAAGCGTAGGATGATGCGACAGGGTCCTTGTCCCCACCATCCCCCACTGAGCACACCTACTTCCTCCTGTGCTCCTGGCTCCAGGACTGCCCCGCCATCCTGGATGCCCTAGACACCGAGACTCTCAGTCTCCACCTTGATCCCTGGATTCCAGGAGGGCGGATCCTTGAGGACCAAGATACTTCAGGCCCAGAACTGTGCTGTGTCTGCTGGGGAGGCCATGCTAGGTCCTCTCCTGCTGGAGGTGGCCATTTGTGTGCATGGAGTGGACTCAGTTGTGAATGTCCCCATCTTCATATCTGGGTCTCACAGAAGCATTTCTGTGGGTTTGCAGGACTAGTGAGTAACACTCCTGGATGTGGTTTTTGTTTGTGTTTTGAGACCTTGCCTCACTTTGAAGCCCAGGCTGGGATCTAACTCATGATGCTCCTGCCTCCTTCAATGCTGGGATTACAGGTCTGTGCCACTTCACTTGGCTCCTTTTTTATTATTTTTTATTTTGATATTGGGTCTTACTAAGCCTGCTAAATTGCCTAGGTTGCTCACACTTGCTTCTGTTCTACTTCCCAGAGTTGCTAGGATCACAGGCTTGTACCACAATGCCTGGATTCTTGTTTATTTTGAAACAAGCCTCACTAGAATTCCCTGGGCTGGCCTTGAATCCTCTTGTCTTGCCTCAGCTTCCTGAGTAGCTAGGATTACAGCCATGTGCTACCTCGCCCTGCTTGGTTTTTCCTTATTTTTGCCTCTTCGGGTTTTGAGGTCTCCCCATCTTGTTTAAGAAATCTTTATCACAGAGCCCTGAGAGTATTCTGTAATCTTTATGGTTCTGTCTGTCCTAAGAAAGATGCCATGTAGAATTGATTGTGTATGGTGTGAGGTAGGGAATCATCCCCTTTGTGAATTTCCAACTGAGAATCTCATAATTATTTTGCCATAAATCAAAGGTTCATTAACAAAAAAAAGAACAAAAAAAGGAAACAAAGTTACTGAAGACAATAAGTGCATAAGTAGAAATAATAATGCAATTTATGACACAATAATTTTTCTTAAAATGGAAAATGTTATTTGGACTAAGGAAAATAAACCCCTAATAGGGTTGAGCATATTACAGAGTTTCCAAATTTTCTGCTGCCACATGATTCAGATGTTCAAGTCTGGTCTACTCCCAACATCCCTCATGATATCTACTGCTTCTCAAGATGAGTAATGTTCCCAGTTAAGAATCACTAATTCTTTTACATTTTTGAACTGAAATTTAGTGATATCCCTCTCAATGAAATGGCTGCTGATTAAGCACCAAACATTTTTAAAAGTATTTCATGGAGTAACATGTATAGCCTAGCTTCATTCCACCACTTACCCATTTCCTGAGCAATTCTGGTCAGAAATTTTCAGCCAGTTGACACAACAGAATGAATATGCGACTAGCATAGATCAGTCAGAATAAATGTATAGCAGTAGTAATAATAAATACAGTAGTTCTCTTTATTCATGGGGGAAAACTAAAACCTTGGATAATGCCAAGTGTTGTTATCAACTGAAACACATTTTCTGTTCATGTCTTCTACCTGCAAATTGATGCTTTTCCATCTTAACTAAGCCCTTATCACACACTGTGGATTTATGTTTTGCAGTATGAGGTGCAACTACAAAATTAGCATGAATTTCTTTTCCCTTCCTCACAATTTCATAGAGAAGTCATTCTTACCACAGATCTTTGCAACTTCAACATATGATTTTTTCTTTCCTTAAGCAGAGAATATTTATCTTTTCACTGAAAGGTAGCACTTTAGGGTTCCTCTACGGCATGTGTGAATTACTACCAGTAACACTACTATTATGGTTTGGGGTTGTACTTAATGAGTACAACAGGAGTCACTTGAACACAAGCATTGCAATACCACAACAGTAGTTTGGAAAACTGAACTGGCTACAAAGTCAACAGTGGATAGTAGCATATACAGTATGAATATGTTGGACAAACTGATGATTTACATTTTTGATGGGACACAGCATGAGTAAAGATTTCATCATGCCACTTGGAACGACATGCAACTTAAAATTTATGAATAATCTCTGGAACTTTCCATTTAATAGTTGGAAAATCATGACCTTGGGTAACTAAAACCACGGAAAGCAAAACTGTAGATAAAGGGTTGGGGATTTAGCTCAAGTGGTAGAGTGCTTGCCTAGCAAGCACAAGGCCCTTAGTTCAATGCCCAGTAGCTCTCCCCCAAATAAAAGGCTGTAGATAAAGGGAGGGACTACTGTGCTATCAATAATAATAAATAATATTAATAACCTCATACAGCATCTACGACATCACCAGTTTCTATGAATTTTCACTTAGAAAAATCTCTCAATTCCATACTGCCTTTGTCTTCCAATTACTCTTCCTCCAACCCAACCCTCTATCGCCAAGATGACTCTCCCCTTGTCTACACCAATGCTAGACTTATTTTCTACAACACAAACCTAATCACATAGTTTCACCTTATAAAAGGGCTACTGATCCTCTATTAACTTCAAAATCAAGTCCAAGAGCTACAATAACTTTTGAAGTCTTTCAAAATAATGCCAATCATCCTATTTAATCTCTCTTCTGCCCTTGCAAATACTGTCCATTCCAACCTTGCATGCAGACTGTCCATTCCTAACCTTGCACAACTACTAGCAGTTCTGTAAACAAGCTCCATGCCTCTAGTGTTTGCTAATGTTGTTCCTGGGACCTGAAAAGCCCTATCTCCCACTCAGCCACACACTCTACCTGTTAAAAGCCTCCTTTTCTTTCTGAAGTCCAGTTTAAACATCTTAACAAGTAAGACTTTTCTTTCAGATAACATTTCTCAATAATAAACACCTTCCCTCAACTAAATCAGAGACTTGGGCTTTATTTAAAATTAAACAGCTATGGCTGGGGATTTACCTCAGTGGTTAGAGAACTTGCCTAGCAAGGCCCTGAGTTTGATCCCTGGAGCGCGTGCGTACACACACACACACACACACACACACACACACACACGCAGCTAATTCCCAAACCATATTTTGAAGTACACTGTAATCCTACTTTTCCTATGTATAACATTCACTTCCTGCTGCAAAGTTCCAGTAGGAACAAGTAACATATGATTTTTTTTAAATGTACAAGCAAAAAAATTAAAAATTCCCATTCTAGAATGGAAGCTATAAAGTTTTAACATAGGGTAGGCCAAACAAGTTTTATGGACTACAGCATATATTAAAGTTTTGAATTCCAGCCCTATCACCTCCTAACTTAATGTGTGACCATGAGCAAGGTATTAATCTCTCTAAGCTTCCTTTTAGTTATATTTAAATGGAAGATAATATCAGCACAGTACCTATCTCAGAGTATTTGTTATAAATGTAAAGGTTAAATGATGTAAAGGATTTAGCACAGTGCTTGAACACAGAAACTGCTAATAGGAGTATCTTTTATTGTTAAATTCACAGAACATATATAAATATGTAATCATTTTGACTTTCTTCAGTCAGGGAACTGATTCATGACTTTCCTTTATTGGTTACAGTTCTTCAAAATAAAATTCTTTGCAAACAGTAAATACCGATAGGAATATAACCAGATCTGTAGCAGTTGAACGCTAATACAGTATTAAAAATAGTACACCACTGCCCCCATTATGTGCGATTATGATAAACAACTACAA
>PVJO010029440.1:0-16818 GCA_004026905.1 Hystrix cristata | reverse complement strand
GGAGGGAGAGAGACAGCGACAGGGAGGGCAGGAGGGCAGAGTCGGGGGAAGCAGAGACAGACAGAGCCCGCGGGTCCTTGGGGACAGCCCTGGTGAGGCCTCAGCCCACAGCAGGGTGGGGCAACCGCTCACCACCCTGCTTCTCCCCAGGACAGCTCCCTGTCACACCCTCCCTCTCGGTGCAGCCGGGACCCACAGTGTCCCCAGGAGAGGATGTGGCCCTGCTCTATCAGTCAGGGAGCCCATGGACACTTTCCTTCTGTCCAAGGAGGGGGCAGCCGATCTTCCCCTGCTTAGGAGATCCGAGTCCCAAGCTCAGCAGTTTCAGGCAGAGTTCTCCCTGGGAGCTGTGACCTCAGCCCTCGGGGGCACCTACAGGTGCTATGGCTCCCAAATCTCCTCCCCCAATCTGTTGTCCCAGCCCAGTGGCCCCCTGGAGCTGGTGGTCTCAGGTGAGAAGCCCTGACCCCTTCTCAGAGCTCAGGTGCTCACTTAGGCCCTGACAGGGAGGTTCCTGGGCTGGGGTGGGACTGAGGGGCCCACCTGGCAGCCTCTGTCCTCAGTGCACACCTGAGACTCAGGAGGGCCGCACACTCCTCACTGGGGGACTCAGGGTCCCTACCCAGCAGGGCTTGTGTGCAAATCTTTGATTTTACTCCAGATTTTCTGCTTACATTTTTGTATTATTGTTCGTTTTGTTCTGAAGATTGAAAGAATACTTTCTGGGGAAATTTTCGTTCAATATGGGTTTATGGCTTAAAAGTAAATAATTATACTCCAATTTTTAGGATAGTAGATTTTATTTGTACTTTAATATGTACTTTAATAACTCTTTAATATCAAGTCTTCTTATTTAATTTTTAAAATTAGTTTTCCTTAGTAAGTCTTAGGAATGTTTTAAGGTACACATAAAATTATGTACATTTGTAAGTAATTTTAAAATATTGTGATACTATTTTAGTAATTAGCAAGATGATGATTGCTTCTTATTTTTTAAAAATAACTGAGTATAGGGGCTGGGGATTTAGCTCAGTGATTAGAGTGCTTGCCTTGCAAGCACAAGGGCCTGAGTTTGATCCCCGGCACCACAAAAACAAACAAACAAACAAACAAACAAACAAAAAAATAACTGAGTATACATAGTAAAACTATCGGTTGGAAAAAAATTTTTTTCTGGATATGTTAATTTTATATTAATTAACTTGGGAAGTTGATATAACCACCAAGTAGAATACATAGAGCTTTGTGTGTGTGTGTGTGTGTGTGTGTGTGTGTGCACGCGTGTGTGTTAGTGTGTATGTGTGTGTGTGTGTGTGTGTGCGCCTGTGTGTGTGTGTGTCTGCATCCTGAGTCTTTCTGATGCTGTGATGATTGGGCCCCAGGAGGTTAAAGGGTGAGGAGGGCCCGGGGGCCTGGCCGGGTGTCCCAGGGGAGGCAGCCCCTCACTTCACCCGTGCCCTGATGTCTGACAGGCCCGAGGACCAGCCCTCACCCAGGACCTGGCTCCTCCACAGCCGAATCAGGGAACCTCCTCTCGGGGGAGTCAGCTCACGCCGTCCCATGTCCTCAGTGGAGCAGAGAGCTCAGGAGGGCTCGGTGACTTCCAAACTGGAAGACTATTTTTCTAGCTTTTCCTGAGCGCTCTGGGCTCAGACAGACTGTGTCCTGTAGAGAGTCAGACAAATGTGATGAACTCACGGAGCACAGGGAGGCTGGGCGAGAAGGGACGGTGTGTGTTCAGGATCTACACAGGTTTTGTCAGGAGCATAGGACGTCAGAAAGGGACGCCCAGTGGAAAGGCGCCAGTCTCTTCAATACTTTCAGCTTCACATTCTTCTCACTCGGTTCTCAGGAACCGCTGAGACCATCAGCCCATCACAAAACCAGTCAGAGCCTCACGGGGCTGTACACACTGGCGCAGGCCCTGTTCAGGGGAGGCAGCTGCCTGGGTGAACACCCGGCTTTCCTGGGATTGCTTTGGTCTCCTCTAACCCCTGTGACCTCTTTGTCCCCCACCCTCAGCCTCTCAGAATCACACTGTGGAGAATCTCATCCGGATGGGGCTGGCTGGCCTGGTGCTGGTGGGCCTGGGGATTCTGCTCTTCCAGGCTCAATTGTGTCAGACCAGAACTCAAGACGCAGCCGGGCGGTGAACACAAGAGGACGCAGTCCCCTCTTGGAGTTGCAGGGCCTCGGGAATAACTACAATGATCCCAGGAAGTTCTGGAAGAAAATCTGGTGCATACCCGGGGACCTCGATTTGGAAATGTGCACCTGGCGAGCACGGCTGAGGTACAGGGAATCTTCCGGATGCCTGGCGGAGGACTCTGTGGCCCTGAGCATGCTGCGCTCCCCACGGCATGCTGTGACTGCCCACGGGGCCTCCTCTCTCCCCAGCTCCGAGGTGGAGGCGGCTCCCCTGCTGGGCCCACACCTCTGCCCATAGTCCTGCTCAGCTTTCTCTTCACTTTGATTACCACTTTCCCCAGCGTGCGTTAGTGAGACTCCATCCTTTCAGCTGGGAACATGGAACATGGCTCAGATACCAGAATAAACAAGCTCGCATCTGTTTGCCGCATGAAAAGAACTAAATAAATAGTGATTCTACAAGAAACTTTTCATGGCCCACTAACCCTTAAGCTTCATGGGCAGCTCCGGTGTGGTTTCTCCTGAAACATACGGACCTGGAAACGACACACTGTCTGAAGAAACAGCCAGGTTGGGCACTGTTGACACGGGTCTGAAAAGGCCATTTTACTAATCTCCTGATCTGTGGGGTCTACTGATTACTCCACACATTCCCATCACAGCCAACTTCCAAATGCCAAAGTCATGTCACTTCCCTGGAGTTTGGAAGACACTCGGAACTGGGCTTGTGTTTGCAACTTAAAACTTCACTGTTAATTGGTCAGACATAGAAAAACAACCCATACATGAGTTAGCCTCGAACCAACTTTAAGTGCTTACTAGTTCTGGGAAATTTTCTCTTTTTGTGACAAAATTCAGATTTTTTGCATAGAATTACGTACAAAGACAGAAAATTGTGTTTCTTCATTCTCAGGCTGTGTACCTCGTTGTTTCCTTCACCCTACTCTGTTTCCAGGACTTCCAGGACAGTGCTGAAAAGGAGTGCAGAGAGGAAACCTCCTCATCTTTCCTCTGATTTTAATGGGAAAGATTCTGGTTTCTCACCATTAAGTTCAACTCTAGCTTCCAACACTTTTGTACATATGATCAGTCATGTGAGGGAGTTCCCTTCTGTTCTGATTTGCTGACATCTCTTATGATGAACCAGTGTGGGACATGAGAAATGATTATTCTACATCTCTAGACAGGACGTGTTCCTGTGACTTTCTTTTTTTTTAACCATATTACTGTGATAGATCACATTGGTTTTTGAAAGTTAAACTAAGCATGCATGTCTTGGATAAACTCCATTTTTGTTGGGCATAACTCTTACACATTGTGGCACTCGGCTTGCTAAAACAGTCATGCGTCACCAGTGATGAGGTAGGTTCCAAGAAAACCTTTATTAGGTTATTTTTATCACCGTGTGAACATCATAGACAGAGCACACTTCCACAGACGAAGGGGGCTGAGATGCCACAAGGTGACAGTCTAGTGAGACACCATCATACATGTGGTCTGTCATGGAAGGAAACATCAGTATGTGGCACACGAATAAACTGCATTCAGGATTTTGCATCCAGGACCATAAAAGTACTGTTCTGCATTTTCCCATTCTTGCGGTGCCTTCGTCTGGTTTTGGTGCTGGAATAAACCTGGTCCCGAAGAATGAACTGGAAAGTGTTCCTTCCCGTTCTAGCCTCTGAGGCGGAGGACAGAGACCCAGGTAAATTCTGCTTGAAGCTGGTAGAATTCACCTCTGCCCCAATCTGGGACCTCCTTTCTTTATGGAGATCAATGCTGATCAATGTCATTTTCTTTTCTTTTTTAAAAGAGGTTGATTTTTGCAGATCCTTTTATGAGTCCATGTTTGTAGTACACAATGTCTACACTCCTTGTGTGGAGCTGGCACATGTACATAATACATCCTAATTCAGTTTTTCATCCCCTTTCCCTCTCCTCCCTTCCCCCTCTATCTCTTGATCCCCTTCCCACTTGAGAAAGATCTGTGTCCCTATTTCCTGTTTTATATATTTTATTTTGCTCTTTCTTTATACTTTGGGTTTCTCATGTAAGAGAAACCATGCATTATTTAAACTTCTGCGTCTGAGTTATTTTACTTAATATTATAGTTTCAAGATGTATCCATTTTCCTATAAATGACTCAAGATTGTCTTTGACTGTGGCACAGTAGTACTCCATTATGTGAATACCACATTTTCCTTATTTGTTCATCTGTTGATGGACATAGAGGCTACTGCCAACATCAATACATTATGAATCATGCTTCTATAAACATGGTATGCAGGCATTACTGTAATCCGATGTCCCTAATTTTGGGGGGAAGATGCCTAGAAGGGGAGTAGCTGAGTGAAATGGTATTTCTAGTTTCAGTTCCTTGGCTAATCTCCATGCAGTTGTATTGCTCACAACTTCCCTTAACATTTTCTTGGGAAAGATATTCTTACTTTTTCCACTTTGAAGGATAATTTCTCAGGGCTAAAGACTGCAGGTTGGTAACTTATTTCTCTCATCCCTTCAACGATTCCACAACGCTCTTTCTGATCGCCCGGTTTCTGAGCAGTCCTATGCAGTTCTTACGTCTGTCCCTGTATACCTGAGGCATCCCCAGTCCCTCGGCTTCTTTCAACTTTTCGTCACCATCTTGGATGCGCTGCAGTTTGAGACCACACAGGTGGCCGCGGTTTTCCTCTCTGAGCCCCCCGGATCTGTGGTTTGACGTTGGGCCTTAACCGGGAGAAATGTTCGGTCGTTGTTTCCACCCATCCTCCTCTTCCTTCTCCTCTCTTCCCCTCTGGACCCCCCATGACGCCCGTGTCGCCCCTTTGGGAGGGTCCCTCGGTTCCTCGATACCCCGGTCGTGCTCATCACAGCGTGTCTTGGCCCTGCGGCCGCTGCCGCTTCTCTTGGGACGCGCCCGTCTGCTCCGTTCGCCACAGTCGCTCTAATCGCTCTTCTGACCGGCCCAGCTCCTCCTCCCTGTCTGGTTCTGAGAGTCCCTCTGTTCTCCGAACCACGCTTTCCCCTTCCAGGTGCCTCGCGGTTTATTTCTGACAGCTAGAATGACGTCCCAGGCGCCGCGGGCGTCGTCAGGCCGCGAGCGCAGGGGCCGCTGCTTTTCCTGGGTGGGGGGAGGGGGCTCCCGCGGACTCCCGCCGAGTGCGCCTGCGCCGGCCCGGCCCGCGCGCGGAGGGGGCGGGGCGGGTCCGACGCGGGAACCGGCCTCCAGAGGGCGCCCGCGAGGACCAGCGGAGCGCTGGGGGGCTGCAGGGTTCCGGGCCCGGGTCCTGGTACCGGCGTCCGGTGACCGGTCCGTGCACGCTGAGCACCCGCAGCTGGGCAGTGCTGGCCCGGCGCCCTGTGAGCTCCGCCTCCCGGAGCTTCCCGCCAGTCTCCCCAGCACGGCGCGCTGACGGTCCCCCTGCGTCCTCCACAGATTCGGGATCCAAGAAGAGCTGAGTTTTCGGTGTGCTCATCTTTTTATCGGCGAGGTCGATGGGACAACTTTCAGGGACATGTAGAACCAGAAAGCAGAAGTCCTGTCATCCTCGTCTTTTCTGGTGCCTTAACACAGCACCTGAGGCAATAACCCGTAAAGGAAATAGCTTCACTTTGGTCCAGATTTGCTCGCTGGAAAGGCCAAGCGGCACAGAGCCGCCTTCTGCCCCGGGGCCCCCTGGTTTCACCACAACACGGCAGAGTACGAGGAGAGGAGAGTGTGGGCAGAGGGCAAATGTGGGTGCAGGTCAGGGTAAGCAACCCAGCAGTCAGAACTCGCTCCGCAGGGAACTGCCTTCCCCCACCTAGGAGTCCGACCCCTTTGCGGCCCCCGCTCCCGTCTCCACCATGCATATTGGAGCTTCGGTGGGGACAGAGCGTGTTCAAAGCACGGAACAAAATCTTTGTGTGATTCTCATTGGGTGTTCAGGACACGTTTCAGAGTTTTTTATGTCTGTAGTTTTTCTTTTTTAAAATTTTCTGTTAGTACATGTTTGCAGTACATGATTCCATTCATCATGGAAGTTGGTGCATGTATATAACACATCTCAATTTTTTCACTCCCCATTCAACTCCCCCCTGCACAGCAGAAGATAATGCCATCTCACTTCTCTTGGCCTTCATTTCACTTTTTTCCTTGTATGGGAGAATTTGGTGGGTTTGAAGGAAACTGCATCTCAGATGAAATGGGCAATGATGCGTCGGGGGAACTGGCAGGGGTGGAACAGATAGGGGGCAGCGCAGCATGGAACGCCTCTGTGCTTCTGACGCTCAGGACACGCAAGGACCAGTCCCTGCCAGGTCCTGCACAATCGGGAGAGAATCGAGCACTCTCATGTCAAGGGAACTGAGCAGAGCATGCAAGGTCTCCACTATTTCCAAGTTAGAAAGAAATGCTTCTGATCACCAAGAACAGAAGCTGTGTTCCCCAGTGACTCAGTAAAGAGAAGTTTATGCAAATTCCTGGGGACTGGAGGAAAACAGTGGGGAGACCAGAGTGAACCTGGGCACAGCAGAGAAAGTGCTCATTCACAATCCACATAATGTCATGAGAGCAGGCCAAGTGTGGAGTCTGGAGGAAAAGCTCTGAGCCCTTCAGCTCCTCCACGGCCCTCATCAGCTCATCACACAAATCACATCCAAAGACATGTGAGGAAGGGGGTTGTTGGTTATGGGAATGGACACAGAGGACCGTGTCCTGTCCGTGTCCATGTGGATGAGCAGGGTCTGTCCTGACCTCCACGATGTTTTGTCCACAATCCCCAGGACCACACGCCCAGGACCACACTGTGGAGAATCTCATCTGGATGGGCCTGGCTGGCCTGGCCCTGGTTGTCCTCGGGATTCTGCTCTTGCAAGCTTGGCACAGCCAGGGGAGGATCCGAGATGCTGCCGTAAGGCAAACACAGAAGGGAACAGTCGCTGCTCAGAGTGGAAGAGCCTTGGAGAGACATCTGATGATCCCACGAGGTTCTTGAAGAAAAGCTGGGTGAGCTTTGCGCTGGGAATGTTGAGGGCCGGGACGTGGTTTGGATGCAGGGAAATGTCTGGGATGGTCTCTGTTAACAAGTCGTGCTCCATTCGATTGTACTTCCCCCCCAGTATTGTTCATTTTCCTTGAATGATCTCATTCCTTTTTTCCTTCTAAATTTCTTAGTCTCTATTCAACTTTCCTTTAGTGCATCTCAATTTTTTGTAATTACTCTATTTCTTAATAATGGTATTGAATCTATTTCTTCAGGTCATATAGAAAATCTTTTTTCAGTAACATAATAAATATGTAAAACTTAGGTTATAATTTGAAAGAGCGTATCCAAAAAGATATCCTGTGACAAATCCCTCTTCATGAAATGATCCCATGTAGTTTCTCCAGAAATCGTCTGGAATCAACACACTGGGGCTGGAAGGGCAAACCGTTGTCATGGCTTGTGCCTAGATGTCCCTCCAAAGCCTCACGTGGTCATAGGTGGGGTGTTTTCAGAGGTGGCTGGATCTAGAGTGTGTGATTACTAAATTAGTCCACTGATTGGTTCAGCGTAATTCTGCTGGGATCAAGGATGTGGGACCAGGATTAAAGGTGCTGGAATGAAGGGTGGGAGTGCCACCCACCCTGAGGGCAGATAGCCTGAATAAAATATAAGAGACAGAAAGAGGCTTGTCTACCCCTCTACTCGCCTCCCTGCTTACCTTGCTGCCTTCTGCCTGTCTGCCAGGCCATCCTGCCTCGGACCCAGCCAATTGTGGACTGAAACCTCTATGAACTGCAAGCCAAATAAACTCTTTTTCCCTTGACTTTGAGTGTTGAGTATTTTGTCCCAGCAACGAAAGAAAAGTTACTAAGACAACCATGTTCTGAAAAATCATATTTTGAAAGGTGCCTGGTTAGTGGCATTTGCCCATTTTGCTGTGTAGATGCTCTCTCCACCAATCCAGGGGGCAGCGTGACCTCCCTCTTGAGGGGCTGGGAGTGAGGCCCAGAACTGTCCCTCGAGGTGCATGCGCTGCAAGAAGCTTCGCCCTTCTCGGGGCTCAGGGTGCGCCTGGGCTCCTGCTGCCCTTGCGGCAATTTCTACCCCAGCGTCACGCGGCTGTTTCAGTGAGATAAAGATACAAAACCCTGCGTGCCCATATTAGAGGCAAACAAATGTAACGACATCACGTTGTGAAAGAATATTAAGGACATAGAATTATTATAAATTACTGGCGGATAACAAACTGTCTTCATCAATTAAGGTAGTTGATGGGAATTGTGTAGTTAAAAGGAAAAGACTCAAACTAGGACTTTTAATTATATACCTTGAATTAAAATACCTACATACCTACCAGGACACAATCACGGGAACATTAAGAGAGATGCATATTTCCAAGACTATAAAATACAAAATTCCATCCAACAGAAAGCCTGAATTGTTGTAGTATATATACACATTGGAGTATTGTCCAAAAATGTACAAAATAACACAGTCATGAATCCTCGTCAAGCTCTTTCTCTTTTAAAGTCTCTGTGCTGACACTGGGCCGCCCGGCCAGCCCAGAGCAATCTCCTGTTTAAGGCCCACTGATCAGCAACCTTAGTTCTCTCTGCAGCCTTAAAGCCTGCTGGTCGCATAATACAACACACGCTCAGGTCACGGGTCAGAACACGGATTCAGGGGACTCTTCTGCTTGCGACAAAGAGGGACCAAGACACAGTGGCCTCTGCTCTCGGGAGGCTGCTCCTGCAGGGTGGTTAGGCAGGAAGGAGAAAATGAATGCATGAGTGGATGGACGGATGGACGGATGGATGAACGGATGGATGACCAGTTGTGGAGAAGCTACGCAGAAAATTTAAAGAGACAGATAACGCTTATTCGACAGTTCAGGGTGAGTAGCACAGAATCCCTCAGTGATCAGGCAGGTTTGTGACCTTAACGACAAACTGAGCTCCAATATTCCAGAGCGAGCCAGCAGTCATGAAGGCACGAAGGTGAGAAGAATCTCTTGCCTGAGAAGGTAGAACCAACACAGCACTGCCTTTGTGGGGGAAATGCGCTTACATGTGTGAGACCCAGCTCATCCCCACGGGTCGCGGGACACTGGCGGGCACAGGGACAGGCGGGTCTCCTGACCTCCTCCCACATGTGTCCGCACAGTCACGTGTGGGGCCCCTGCACGGAGAGCACCAGGCGCGCGTGGCTGCAGGTGCGCGTGTGGAGACACCCGGCCATCTCCGGGACACCCGGAAGCCGAGCTCTTTGCTCTCCACCCACACCCGACGGCCTTTCATGCTGCAGCGACACTGAAGGTGTTAAGTGACCACGCGGTCAACGCTGCTCATTGAGCCTCAATCTCCACCTGGAACTCTCCGCCATCTGGCGGTGGGGTGGGTCTGTATTCCGATGAGTGGCAGCTCCAGGCTGTGTGCATTTATCACAACTCACGGACTGCACACTCAGGGTAAACTTCACTGTCTGTCACTAGAAAGAGGCGCCGGGGGCGGCGTCAGTGGCAAGGGTCGCCCTAGCACGCATGGGGCCCTGGATTCAATCCCCAGTCCCAGAGAAAAAGGAAAAGCAGTGTGTGTATCAAGATGGGAATGAAAAATACTCCACAACGACAAAGTAAGAACAGGAAGGAGAAGAGACTGCAGAAAGAGGTCTTCCCTGCAGACCTGTGAGATGGGACATCAGCCGGCACAACATTTCACTTCAAAACCTGTTAAGACTCTAAACAGTGATGACACATTTTGAGTTTAAATATATTATTTAACACTTTAATATTTAATTTCTACCATAGACCAAAGCCGTGCTCTCCTGTGAGACACAGAACATATATTTGATTAGAAAACACATTTATTGGAGCAGGACAGCAAACCTTCGAGGGACACAGCGCTCCCGCTCTGACCTGAGCAGGCCGCACTGACCGAGCGCCGTGTGCCGCACACGGCCGGCGAGAGCCCTCGTTCTTTCAGTGCCACGGACTGCACCAGGAGTCTCTGCGCCGGGAGCCTCTGCACCCAGCGACATCCCCGCCCGTTTCTTATTTTTCAGTTTGAGATGGGATATCACTTAGCTACTTAACCAGACTCTGTCCGCCCAAATAAACAAAAAAGTGGCCTGGGGATGTAGCTGGGTGCAAAGTCCTGAGTTCAGTCCTCAGTACCACACACGCACACACCCAAAGCAGGAAGGAAATGTCCCCGTGGCCATGCTGCTGAAGAAGGAGAGATCTTTCCAGCAAAGGCCAGCGTGGTAAGAATTCTGTTTGCAGGAAGTGCACACCCCCGAGAACCCGGCGGAGAGGCCAAGGATTGTCTACAGCAGACTCGGAGCCTCTTCACGCCCCTCCTGCCCGCTCCGGGATGCTCCCCAAACCCCACGCGGCCGCCCTGGATGCCTGTGCCAGCTCCGCCTCTGTGGGTCCAGCACAGAACTCACGCAGCGCCGGGTCAGGCGCGGCCTTCAATGCCCCCGCGGGCACTGAGCCCTCCACCGCAGGGACTCTGCGTCCTCCTGTGCCCCCTGCGCGCCCGAGCTGCAGCTCTGTGGGCTCTCGCGCGAGCCCTCTTCCTGCTCCTCCGGTCTTCGGCCAAGAGCAGCACGAGGGCCAGCAGGACCAGGAGTGCCAGGCCAAGCCGCAGCAGATTCTGCGTGGTGAGATCCCAGAGGAAGAGGTCTGGGGACAGAGCAGGCAGGCTGAGCACGGGATGGCCGTCCGCGCCCTCCCTCCAGTCCTGCCCGCCTGCGCCGCCCTGCTGCCCACCGACCTTTCCGGACGCCTGACTCTGTGGCCACACGGCAGTGATCCCAGGCATTGGCTGCTGCTGAGGAAGGAGGACAGAGGGCAGAGACTGGCACCGGTTTCTCCCCCGCACCGGTCCACCCCCGACCTCCCCACAGCGTCTCATCTCCCTGGCTGCTTCCTGCCCGGCAGCCATCCCCTCCCTCCCAGGAGCCCACTTTCTCCAGCACACCCCCCCTTCTCGGTGGCCACCCTGCAGTCGCCTGGGCCAGACTTGGCTGTTCCCACAGCATCCCTTCGTCCTTATTAGTGGGCCGACTGAACTCAGGTCAGGCTCCTCCTACCGGAATGTGGGTGCCACCAGCCAGGCCCTCTGCTCAGGCACTCCGGGCCCACGCAGGATGCTCGGATGGAGGCTACGTTTGCAGTGTGACCAAAGGTTTACTCTTCCCCAGAGCCCAGAAACCCCAGTTCCTCACCTGGAGAAGAGGTTGGGTCTGTGGGTGTGGAGCCGGTGTTCCCATCTCCTGGAAATGGAGGGAAAAGGCAGGGGTTGGGGTTTCTTCTAGTCTCCTCATCTGCTCTACACCCCCTCTCTTTCCCTCTCCATCCCTCTGTGTTCTTCCTGGAGACCCACCACCCCTCTCTCTCCGACCCCCGGGATTGAACCCAGGGACTGAGCCACAGGCAAGCCATTCTTTACTTTTTACTTTCAGTAGAGACATGGTCTTGCCAAGTTGCTCTGCCTCCCAGCCTCCCAGACTGCTGAGATTACAAGTGTCCCTCACTGTCTGGAGTTCTCTCCTGGGCTCCAGGTAATAAAACAGAGAGAAACACTCCCCACAGGCTGACGGCATCATCACAGTACACAGAACCAATCGGAAAAGTGTTAGTTTCAACCCTTCATTTGAATATGCTGCTGTTGGCAAGACCAATCAGAAGATGCTCTTTTCAGTCCTTCATTTGCATATGGGAACAACCAATCAAGACACTGATCCCGAGCCTTCATTTACATAAGGCAGGAAGCCCAGTGAGCTTCTCCACAGGACAGTTCACACCTGGTCTGACCCTAGTGGGTGTTTAATGGGACAACCGTCCTGACACCTTATTTGCACAAGAGGGAGATAACGGGAATTCTGGACACAGAGGGCCCTTTCCCTTGTCCCTGGGGCGCTGCCAGTCTTTTCACCACGCCTCTTTTCCACCTTCTATAAATGTCAGTTCTTTGTTCCGGGCTCCAAGAACCTCACCTGTGACCAAGAGCTCCACGGGCTCGCTGGGGAAGGACCACGTGTGGCTGTTGTAGGAGCCGAAGCACCTGTAAGTCCCCTGGTGGGCTGCGGTCACGGGGCCCAGGGGGAACTCGGCCTGGACAGTGCCCCGGCCACGCTGGGCGCGGCCGGATCGCCCCTCCTTCTGCAGGAAGAATGTGCTGGTGGCGGTCTCCAGGTGGCAGTACAAGGTCACTCTCTCTCCCACGGTCACCTCAGGTCCCGGATGAACTGAGAGGGTGGGTGTGTCATACATTCCTGGAGGGAAGGCAGCTGGTAGGTGAAGGGCGGCACTGTCCCCAGTCTCTGGTTTCCCTGTCCTCACGCCCAGACATCGCTCGGGAATCTGGGTCCCTTTCTCTGTTCCCTCGATTTGGCCCGGCAGTGGACAAGCTGCCCCTGATCTGTCCTGCGGGACCCAGGCTCTGGGGTCCCAGCTCCCAGGATGGGAGTCAGCCTCTCTCTGGGAGTCGCCCTGCACCCCCAGCATTCTCAGGGTTTGGTGCTCCAGACCAGCAGTATCAGCATGACCAGGTGGGGGTGCTGTTAGAGATGGGACCCCCCAGAACTGCCACATGGGAGACCCAGATGGGCAGCCTGCTGTGGGTTTTAATTTATATTTGGGGACTACTGGGGGTTGAACCCAGCTCACAGCTCAGAGAACTGGGCCCCAGCCCCACAGACCAACAAGGGAAGGAGGAAACAGACATTCCTTCAAGTAACTTGTCATGTTGACATGTTGGTCCCTCTCTGTTCCTTTTTTTTTTTTTTTTTTTGCAGTACTGGGGATTGAACCCAGGCCCTTTGCACTGAACTGCATCTCCAGTCCTTTTTTTAAAATTTGAGACAGGGTCTTCTGAATTTACTGAATTGTTAGGCTGGCTTGAACTTGCAATCTCCCTACCTCGACCTCTCAGAATGCCAACATCGCAGGCAGGCACCACCACACCTGGCCGTGGCAGCCATTCTGGAGACACAAATACCCTGCGTGCAATGCCCGTCGCACAACCTCCTCCTGGAGAGCCTGACCCCAAATGAACCTGCTCCTAGGTGCAGAGGCGACCCCTGAAGACCCCCTCCCAGGAAGTGATGTGAGCAAAACACCTCCCTTCCTTCCAAGGCAATGGGATCTGAGTGACATTGTCCCTGTGATTCGGGCCAAGGAGGTGACTGCACAACTAGAGAATGAACGGTCACCTGTCACCACCAGGTCCAGGGTGTCACTGGGCTCCGACCAGAGCTCCCCGCTCTGGTAGCAGCAGCTGTATCGCCCGGCAGTGCGGGAGCTCATGGCCGGGATGCGGGTGCTGACTTTGCACTTCGACCCAGGGGGCTTCGGCCTCTCCCAGGCAAAGAGGCTTCCCTCAAACTGCAGCTGAAACTCCACAGCCTCCTGCGCGCCCTGGCACCAGATGGCCACTGGCATTCCTTTTGGAACCACAGCACTGGGTTCGGCCCAGATGATGGGTTTGGAGAGCGTCTCTGGAAGGAAACCAGGGCCCCAGCTCCAGATAGGCCTCACCCTGGCCCGCTTGCTGCAATGCGAGCCCCCCCAGGCCACAGCCCCGCCACCCTCCCGGTGCCTGCTTGTGGACACTCAGGCAGACCCCAAAGGCGACTCTGGGCCTGGGCAGAAGGACTCACGCTCCATGGTGCTGACTCCCTGGCTCAGGCATAGCCCTGGAAAACAAGATGGAGGAGACATGTTGCCCCCGCCAGGCCCAACTCCACCTCCCTCCCTCTGGGACTCACCTAGGCAGAGCAGGGCCGCCTGTGTGCAAGACATGGCACCAACTCCACTGTGGGCTGAGAGCTGGGGGGGACAGAGGCAGGCAGGCTGAGCGGCCAGGATGTGGCTAAGCGAGGCCCAGCACGCTGGGCATGGAGATTCACACTGAGCACTGTGCAGAAGACATCACAGCTCAGCTGCACCCTGACCACAGGCCTAGGAAAAAACCCAGTGCCCGCCCCTCACCTCTAACCACCCTGTGTTCCAGCCAGGCCTCTCACAGCCTCGGCCTACCTCATACTCCCTTCTGGGCCGACCTTTAAATCCCCCAGTGTGGAAGTCATGCCCACGCAGGGCAGGGGGATGTACAGAGCAAAAGACTGGAGAATCCTTGAAAACGGGGCTTTGCCGGGTTGGTGGTGCACACCTGTATGCCCAGCCTTCTGGGAGGCTGAGGCAGGAGGATTGCAAGTTTGAGCCCAACCTGGGCAACTTAGCAATTTAGTGAGATCCTGTCTCAAGATTTTAAAAATGTGAAAGGTCTGGGGATGTAGCTCAGCACAAAGTGTAGTTCAAACCTAGGATCCTCCTGCCTCAGCTTCCCAGAGTGCTGGGATTACAGAACCCACTCTCTCTCTCTGTAACGGGGACTGAACCCAGGGCTCGGCACATGTTAAGCAAGCGCTCTACCACCGAGCTACACCGCAGCGTCCAGACTTCCCTCGTTTATCCGCACCTTGCCGGACAAGGACAGTCACTGGTGAAACGTCCCCTCCCCCGTCCTCCTGGTCCCTGGATCTGGAGCCCAGCTCCCAGAGATGAGACGTCGCCCCCACGGCTGGGTTTGCTCCTGGCCGCGATGCTCCCTCCGCGCCCTGGCTCCGCGCCCCGCGTCCTCCCAGCCGTGTTCGGTGGCGGCTCACGAGCTCCCCGAAGCCAAGGGGACGCCCCCGCCCGCGCCTGCCCTCCGGCACCCCCGACCGCTTCCTCCCCCGCGTCCCCCGCTGGCTCCACCCGCGCCCCGGGCCTCGGGCTTCCCCTTCCGCGCTCCGGGCTCTGCGGCGCAGCCGGGCGTGGCCTCCTCCAGCCCGGCGTCCGCTTCTCGGCGCGGTTTCTCCGAACCCTCACTGCGTCCAGAGCCTCGCGGCGTCCGGTCGGCTTCTTTCAGGCAGCAGCATAGACTCCGGACCTCCCTGCTGCCGGCCCCGCCCTCCGAGCCCTCCCGGCCCGGACCTCCTCTGCGTCCCCCCGCCCGCGGCCGGCCCCGAAGCTCCGCGCCTCGCTCACGGAGCCGGCCGCGGGCCGCCGAGCGTGGACGGAGCCCGAGCGCCGTCGTCCTCCAGCGCGCGTTCTGGGGACGCCCGGGCGCCGCGGAGTCCAACCTGCAAACGTCTAGCGTGTAACTGTCTCGAAGGGCTCTTTGTCTGCTCCTGGCTCTCAGGGGTCAGGCAGATGCGTGCTCTAGCTGAATTCGTGCCACCGTGTGTGGCAGTAGCTGCCTGCAGGGTCACAGTTGCAACTCGTGGCACTTTGATTGGGGCGCAGTCCTTGGTAAACACGTTTCCGTGGCTCTGGGGTGGAACTCAGGGCCCCTGCGGCCTGGGCGAGTGCGCTAGCCACGGAGACACCCCAGCCCGTGAGAAAGACTTCAGACTCAGTCATCCATTTAAAATGCCTCCCCCGGCATAGTGGCACAAGCCTGCAATCCCAGCACTTGAGAGGCTGAGGTAAGAGGATTGCTGTGAGTTCGAGACCAGCCTGCACTACATAGCGAGGCTCTGTCTCCAAAAAAGCAAAATAAATAAATAAAAATAAAATGCCTCGAAAACCCTGACAATGCCTTCATCTTTCTTGTTGAACGTCTTTACCTATTTTATCAAACATATCAGAGAGTTTATACTGCAGAAGTTGTTTCATTTTCTTTTCCTCCATATGGAAAACCAATTTTGAAAACAGGAGCCAAGGGGAGGTTAAAAAAAAAAAAAAAGAACTGGAATGTGCTGTGTACGCGAACCGACTCCCCGAGATGAATGCAAGTCATTACGTACTGCAAACATGGACTAATAAAAAACTTTTAAAAAAGAACACGGAAGCTGCTGTATAAAGCGCCCTGTCCCTAGTAGGCAGAAGCCACGCCACGCCCTGAGTACGGGCCTTTTCCTCTGCTCCTCTCCCCGCGGTCCCCTGACCTGTGATCACCCACGGCCGTGTTCACACAGCGGGGAAGGTTGAGACACGGGGGGAGAAGTGCTGTGTTACATTTATACAGCGTATTGTTACAGCTGTTGGACGTGTCGGCCCGCTTTGTAGCGGCTCGGCGGCGTCCGAGGAGCGGATGTCGTCCGCAGCTCCAGGCGCCACCCGGCTCTGCGGACGCGGGGCGTCTGTCTGCGCGTGTTTAACAGGTCGCCCCCCTCAGTCGGTATCGCAAGAGCGCGCCCCGCGTCCTGACCCCCTCGGGTCCCTGTCGCCCTCCTGCCCCCTGCCCCTGGCCGGCGGGTGAGAAATGAGAGCGGCCGCTGTCCAGCGCGGTGGTCGAGTGCTCGCCTCGCAGCTCCCGGGCCCACGTCGGGCCCCAGAAACAAAAAAGGAAATCAAGTCCCGAATCACACTGCTCCGCACCGCCCGGGACCAGCCCCCGTCCTCTTCCCGCGGCCGCGGCGTCCTCTGGGGCCCTTCTGTCCTCAGTACTTCCTGCTCTCCTGGCGGTAACCTGCAAACCCAGGACACGGGACTGGACCTAGAGTCTCGGTACTTGGGCTACATCCCCAGACCTTCTTTTATTATTGTTTCTTTATTTCCAGTCAGGGTCTCGCTGTGTTGCTATGTTGCCCGGGCTGGGCCTGAGCTTGCAATCTTCCTGCCTCAACCTCCGGAGTGCGGGGATTACCGGCCTTCCGGAACTGTTTAAATCGCCCTAAAAGGGACCTCCAAGCTCCGACAGTCTGCACC
>PVJO010029438.1:0-16819 GCA_004026905.1 Hystrix cristata | reverse complement strand
TGTGCACGCACGCATGTGTGTTTGTGTGCACGTGGTCACTGATGTATTTAAAACAAAGAGAGAAACTTGCAGGGTGAAAACCATCTTTATGAGAAGTCTTTATGGCTATTGTGATATAATAAGGAATATACATTTGGTCTTCAATTCAGAGTTCCTGGCACAGAACTCCTAAGAATCTTGTAATTTTCTGAGTGGTAGGAGTGATAAGACATCTTTTGTTATAATAATTGTTATAATAATTGGCTTTACTCCCAGGTTCTGGACACAAGAGCTTGTAAGCCTTTTAGAATCTCCAGAGTGATGAATGTCTTTTGCGTGTTAATGAGCTGGCTGGTGGTTGGCGGAACCCTGGTAGCTTTAGGACGGGTGTGTGTGGGGGGTGCTGTTTGCCAGAAAGAACAAAGCATGATTGGAAATTTCAACCCTCTTATCTGGCTTCTGAACAGAGGAGAAGGGCTTTCTCTCTCCCTGTAGCCAATTATTTAATCCATCGTGGCTATGTAAAGGGGCCTCTGTAAAACCCCTAGAAAGCTGGGATCTGGAGAGCTTTCAAGTTGATGAATGCATCCATATGCCCTGAGGGTGGTCCACTGTCCACTTCATGAGGAGGCTCCTGTGCTTGGGACACTTATACACAGCAGCTATGTACCTCTTTCTCCATATCCCTTTTAATAAACTAATAAATGTGAGTTAAGTTGTGGGAATCCCTAGTTGGCAGCCAAGTTGGACAGAAGTGGGAGTAACCTAAAGTGGGAGTAACCTGCTTAGGACTGGCATCTCCCATCTGCAATTGGAGCAGTCCTGTCAGATCGAGCCTTTAATCTGTGAGGTCTGTGCTAAGTCTGGATAGTTAGTGTCCACACTGAGTTAAATTGTAGGACACTAAGTTGCTGTGTACAGAGAACTGAGGAATTGACATTTTCGGTGTCAAAAATGTTATCAGTGCAGAAACAATTTTCCTTTAGCTACATTCTAATTTCCATTTCTTTATATACTGATTTAATGGCAACCAAAATTATAACGAAGAATTTTTAAATGTGGTCACCCTCTGTGAGTCAAACTAACAAAATTCACACTGTGTGGTGATGTTTGGTCATCCGAAAAAGATGCCTAAGAGAGGGAAAATGTGTAGCTGAAGAGTTAGGGAGCATCCCAAGTCAAAAGATGCTGTCTGAGAGGGACAAGACTGCAGTAAGATTGTAACTCTGGAAGTTCAGATCTAATGGCTTGACCGGTCCTCTGAAGAAAGCCTGCAACACTGATGGGATTTTTATTGCTCAGGTCAGAATGGGGATCCCACGGCCCAAGAATTGTGTATTGAGTGCTGCTGGGGAACATGTACTCTCAAGAAGCCACGCAGCCAGGAGTTTTCTTGGCAGGCTTACTCACGATGATGCTGGGTGCATGAAGCTACAACATCTAGAATGAACTAGCCCCCAAAGCCATTTACAATAACTGAATTGTGTCTCTCCACACATGCTGAAGTCTGAACACCCAGGATCTTAGACTGTGACTATATTTGAAGATAACATCTTCAAGGAGGTAATTAAGGTAAAATAAAGTCATTAGTCTAGGTTCTAATTCACTATGATTGGTATCCTTATGAGAAAAAGAGATTATTTGGACACAGACATACACAAAGGGATGATCATATGAAGACCCAGTGAGAAGATGACTTTAGAAGTCAAAGAGAGAAGCTTCTGAAGGAACAAACTGTGGACCTCTTCATCATGGACTTCTAGCCTCCAGCACTGTGAGAACATATATCTTTATTGTTGAAACCACCTAGTCTGTTGTGCCTTGTTATGGTAGTCCTAGCTAGCAAACTAATATAACCATCTAACTTCTTGTACTAACTTCATACTCCTGATGTCACTTCCTGGTTCTAATGCAATCTTCCATGTACTGTCTTTATGGAGAAAGAACACATTGACCAGATGGAAGGAGACACCTGGGCCACTCTTAGCTCTGTCTCTCATTGTGAATTAGTTAACTGGCATCCTGATTCATGCTTCCATCTTAACAGCCAGTTTGAGATTCATTCAGTTTTTTATTCATCTCATACTTACCAGTGCTGGTGAAACTGAGTTTCTGAACCTAAAGAGATATTTTCACTTGAAATGTTTTGATAATGACTCTTATTATGTGATATAAGTAAATAACTGGCTTTTACCGGTGTTTTATTTTATTCTGAGAAGTATAATCAGTTATCTCCTGAGTTTTTGAGGTCAAAGATGAGATGGAGGGATGGGATAGGATTTGGTATAGAATAAGAGTGTCAAGTATTCAAAGAACTTTCTTTAAAAAGACATCTTAAAGTTTAGTAGTTTGTTTTTAGATGTATTAAATGCCCCAGCAATCACTTAAAATTGGCTATATAAAAACAGCAGCCTCAAAATTTACTGCTTTGGCAAGACTGTGTGGAATGCAGTCAATGGGAAGAAATGTAAAAATAGCTGAAATGGTGAGTAATTGTACCAGTCACACTTTGTACCTGAGTTTGACAGTCTGTGAATTACAGCTCCTTATTACATTGGTCTAGCCTCAGAAGCAAGGTTGTTTTCCAATGATCAAAGGTAAAGGTTAGTCAATGCAATTTTTATATTTTCAACTGAGATTATGGAGAAAAATCCTTTGCACATGAATTTTCATTTATCCATAAACAGGACCCTCCTAGCTAGAAGTTTGAAACATCAGATTTCTCATTTTGTGTTCAATGAGGCTGAACTCAATAATTATAGCACAGAAATTGAAAGTGTATATGTGTTCTACCCTACTAACACACTTAAAGGATTCAAATCAGTGCTAATAGAGAAGGAATTCAACTGACAACAGGAGGGCTTTGTTGTTCTCCAGCTGTTTACAGCTTTACATGTTTTTAGAATGACAGCTATGACTTTGTCAAGGCAAGAGGAAGCTGACAACGAAAGGATCTCAGTCTCCTGGTTGTTTCCATGGGTGGAGGAATGGAGTGTGGTTTCTACCCAGGAAGGTGACTTTGGATAAATGGATATCAACATCCTACTGTTGCTGGATCACCTCATCCCTTGTTCATTTCTTTTCTTGGATCTCTCCCAAGGTGTGAATGCAATGACTGAACAGTGCAAACCCTGCCTTGGTTTGTGAGAAGCAGTTACCTTTCAAATGGCAGATTGGACCACTATGATAGGACACAAGGGACATAGAAAACATTCTCCTGGACTTTACCTTTTCCCCCTCATCCCCATCATGGGTCTAATATCTTTACAGACATCTTAGATTTAGTGTCCTCTTACTGAAGTGTCTGGGTGGATTGCATATGAGCATCCATCATGAGATCATAGATTGAATATTAGCACAGACTCAAGTTCACACGGCAAAAACTAGATGCCAAGGAAATATAATTGAGACACCAGTGTCTTTAAGAGTAGGAGTGGAAGACGCCCAAGGACTTGCTGGCTAAAAACATGTTCTGGAAGCCACAGTCTGCTCTGAAGACAGGTCTGTTCATCCCTTCAACCTCTAGTCTGTCCAAAGGGAAGAATTTTGCAGACCTTTATTCTTACAGCTTCTCCAGGAAAAACAAAGATGCTGTCTCCGGAGGCTGCCAGGTCATAGGCACTCTAGCATTAATATTTTTGAATAGAGAAGAGGACTGATTTTTGATGATGGAGGTGGAGAAAGCTGATTGATTTTATTACCTTCAAAACAGAATTGTAGACAGAATTTTACCTAAGGCAGTAAAGGAAATATCATAGATATGCAAAGTATTTGCATTATTGTTTTCTGTCTCCATCATGAGCTCCTGGCCCCTCACCTCTACACAGCAAGGAGATAGTTTAGCAGAGCTCAGCCTCTGGTCAGAGCGAGGCTCTGGTTTGGATCTTCACAATCCAGCAGACAGTTACTGAATGTGATGTTAAGCACATATTCTTTTGGTGTTCTTCTATTACAACACTCTTAAAAACATGCATTCTAACCCTGGACTGCAATAAATATTTTTTCATCCTGAATTTGGAAGCGAAGGCAGAGATTTCATCCTTTTAGCTCTTTCTCAATTATCCTTCATGCAAAAAAGTCTGCTGTGACTTCTCTTTTCTAAAATCCTAATGAAATAAAATTTCATCAAATCTCAGCTTCTTTAACATTTTCCATTATCTTTTCTGGGGTTTTCCCATTTTTTCAAGTGTTGTGACAAATACTATCTCATTACTTTAGGTATATTCGATTTCCATTTACAGAAAAGATCTCTCACAGTTACAAATGAGAGAGTTGAGATTTCATTTCAGATAGTGCTAATTCACTGAGATAGATAACAAAAGAAAGGCATGAGGGGGGCCCAAATTACGGGGGCAACAATACTGATTGTTCTGTCGGCTAGCACTGAAGGTAGAAGGGTAACCACTGAAGGAGGCGGGGGTGGAGGGAGAACCCTGCAAGAAACGCTCCAGTATTTTATCTTCATCTAAAATGTAAATGTACGAATAAAGCAGTTTAGAGTAATGGAAAGTCTCAACTCACCATTTAGGACCTCTTGTAGAATATTGCAGAATATATTAATTGTGTGGCTCAGTTCAGCAAACTTTACGTACCTAGTATGTCCTATGACATGAGCTTGGGCACTGGATGCTATAAAAACAAATGACATGATGACTAAACTCAAGTTTCTCACAATCTTTGGGGATGAGAGAGAAGAACAAATGAAGGGAACCCTGCTAGAAGTTGGTCAGTGCTCAGGCAAAGGTATTTGTATGAGCTTGGAGGACACTGGCTGCCAGGGAAAGGGGAAACTGGCCTTATGTCAGCAGGGTGCTTTCCCTTTCCAGCCACAGGCAGACGGTTCTGTGAAACTAAAGAGAGAGGTACATGGAACCAGGACTGCACAGAGTGCAATTTATTGGGGTTTTATGGATAGAAGTGTGATCAAAGGTGGCAGCAAAACAGTGGATCCTCACAATTTGGGTCAGAGGACAAAGGGAGCATAGATAGTGGTCAGGACAAAAGTGCCTTTATCTAAGTCAGAATGTACATGTTTTAACTCAAGTTAATATCAAAGATAGCAGGCACATTCTTGGCACTGATGGCACAAAGATCAGTCGTAAAGCTCAATGTCCTACTCTGCAGGTTTCGATTATTTACACTCTGCTGGGAAACTATATGAGGAGGACTAATCCTGGTGACTCAGGGGCAAAATCGGTGGTTATTACCCAAGATAGTTACACCCAGGTTAAACTGAATTGCTGCAAAAGCTTTGGGAAAAACAGATGCCTGACATATTTCTTATTTTTTTTCCTTCTCTCTCTTTCATTCTCTTCTCTCTCCTTCCCTCCCTCCCTTCACTTTTGCAGTACTTGAGATTAAACTGAGGGCTTCACATGTGCTAGACAAATGCTCTACCACTGAGCAATACCCAGCCCCTTATTTTATTTTGAGACAGGGTTTCACTAAGTTGCCCAGGTTGGCTTCCAACTTGTGATCCTCCTACCTCCGCCTCCCAAGTAGCTGAGATAACATTATCTTAGCAAAGTAATTTTTTAGTTTCGAAAATGGAAATAAAGAAATCTGGATGTAAATGCTTCTTTGCCTGTCATGCATTGTTATTACTAACTATAATCCATCATCATTTATACTTATCAAATGCTGGGGAATGGGATTTTAAACCCACAGAGTGTTACTGGGACATTAGAAAATTCCTTGCAGTCTTGTTTCAATGTTCTGTTTTTGTCAGGATTTGAAAGTGAGATTTTTCTGCTGGACTCTAAAATCTTGGTGAGGCAACCTCAACTCCAAAGGGATTTTCATAAATTCCCATCACAGTTATCTATACCAGTTTTACAGGGAGTGAACAACAGTATCATACATGAACCAGAAGGAAAAGAAATCTTACATATTTTGTATTTAGAATTTCAAATGGTGAGAGAGAATGAATTCTGCAAGCCATCACATATATTTCTGGCTCTTTGAATAAACTCCAGGGTCTGAGACACTTAGCCAGACTTTACATCCTAGGGAAAAATGATCAGATAGAGTTGATGGATGTGGGCTTCAACTCAGCCCACTGGCAACTCTCACATCCTCATTAGTTCCCAGAATATATTTGTTTCTCCTGATGGTGCTTTATCCTGGGTAGTGACTGCTGAAAGTAGCACACAGGAAAAGTAATATCCACTACTTCTAATTATACCATGAATGATGATGAAACCAATGAGTTAGTAATCTTGTCCCTACAAAACCATCTTTGCTTACTTCTGAAGTCATTTCATGTAAGCTTTTTAAGAAGAAGAAGAAATCACAAATTCTGAATTTCCAATTTGAGATACATGAGTGATACCAACTAACTATGACCACAGCGGATGTAATCACTGGCACTTATTTTGGCTTCAAAAGTGTCCCAATAGAACAGAGATGCTTACTGAGGTGAAATTAATATGCTCTAGAAATGAAAAAGCAGAAGCTGGTTGTATAATTATTTTTTAAAACTGATTGGGTCTTGTCAAGATAGAGGAATCAATTAGTGGATAAAAAGTTACTTTGAAAGGAAAGTCAGCCCAAATTTATTATTCAAAGATATTATTAGAATTTATATTTTGAACAGCAACTGCATTCTTGGCTTGGAGCATAAGACATTCATTTTTTAAAAAACTAAAACAAACTTCTGGAAACAGTGTCATGCTCTTAAAGTCCCAGCTACTCAGAAGGCTGAGACAGAAAGATAACTTGAACCCAGGAAATTGAGCCCAGCCTGGGCAACAAAGTGAGACACTGTATCTTACAAAAACCAAAAAAACAAAAGCCAAGATTCATGGTTTTCCCATTTGAGCCTTGGCCCTTAAAACTGGAAGATATTTTTCACATGCACCTAGCTGAGTTCATTTAGAGTCAATGGGGAAATACCAAATCCTCCATTTTTATATCTTGACGCCTTCGTGTAGGATTTGTGACAGAATTTAGTTTGTCCTTAAACTCAGTTAAATATAGAATGAAGAATAATCTGAGTCTTCTTTATGCTTACTTTTTGTATCAAAATCAGTTTCTTTTCACAGAAAATCATACAAGTCATCCTGGGCACCAACCCTTCATTTAAACACTGGCACTGGATGAGAAACCATAAGTGTAAATAAGGACAAAGGGGTATAATAGATATTATATATATATATAAAAGATAGTATTCAAAAGAGGGGAGAACTAGATAGGGAAAAGGAGGAAGGTTAAAAGGAAAGTAAGATGAAAGGGAAAAAATGGAAAAATGTAAATAAACTTATTGCAAATAGAGAGAGGTGGGTGAATGGAAGGGAGGGAAGGGGAAGTGGGGAACCAAGATACATCATGTACAGGTACAAAATAACCATGTTGATTATGATCATTATGTATACAATGTACCAATACATGTTCTTGGTAAAAAACAAAAAAAACAAAAAAACAGTGGCACTGGGATGGAAGGATGCTCAAGGTTGTGGGGGGGTTGGGGGAAAAGGTAAGTGGCTTCTGTGTGTAATCTTCGTTTAGGGGCCAGCAAGTGATGATGCCCATCTGTGCCGCCGAGCTCCAGGAAACAAAGAGGTCTAAAGATGCCATAGCTGGGGTATCGAGGGGATATTCTTAGGAAGCAGGAAGAATGAGTGAGTGCTCCTTTCTGAGGATCTGGGTCTAGGGTTTCAGAATTATATGAAAAATGTCTGCATATTATACAAAATATGGTTTATTTGTTTTGCTCCAGTGTTACATTCAGCTTTTCAGAAGCAGTCCAGTAGATCAAGGACTGGTTCTAGTTGATGATGAACTCTGATAATCTCTGGAAGTCTCACTTTCTTCTCACAGAAGAAAGTAATATAGTCGGTAAAGAAATGCCTTTTCAGTATGTATGTATGTCCTCAGCTGTGTAGCATCCTAACAAATGAGCAATGAGACAGAATGACTGTGGAAGACAAACAGTGCTTTCTGAATTCATTCTTGTTAACCATGAAGTCCACTTGGACATCTGGAACTGGCCAGGTGAGAAACGCTATTTCTTTTTTATGTAAGACCTTTTATCATCTTTCTGATCAAGCACACAGTTGTAGAATATGATTCCAGAAACTGTATAATCACATTTACAGCAAAGCTTTGATGTACCCTGAGCCGAACCACATGATTACACTTTCATGAGCTCTTGCTGCTATTTGCCTTGTTATAAGCATTTTGTCACATTTTCTTTTATTTAAATAATCCAATTTAAAAAGACATAACTTGAAGGGACATGAGTCATTCTTTTTATATGAATTCCTGTTTTGACATCTGCCAAAAATAGCATTTATTCCCCATAAATACATTTATTCTCATGTTTATCCTTTTGCTGTTGTGATCATACTCAAAAGGAGACAGTAATAGAGAACATAATTTTTTTTTTAACTATAGAAAAGTTTGCTTAAAGATAGGAAAAGAAACAGGCTCTGCAGAGCGAGTTTGGGCCAAGTAAAAGTAGGAAAAGAAGTACACCCTACAGTATGAGGGTGGCCACCATGCGAGAGTGAACACAGTGGCCAAGAACTGTTTTTTTGTGGGTGCCGGGGATTGAACTCAGGACCTTGCACTTGCTAAGCAAGTGCTGTACCATTAGAGCTAAATCCCCAGCCCCCAAGAGAACATATATCTTGATCTATGGCAAAAAATTAATTTCCAAAGAATGATTCCATTCGAGTCATTTTATATTGGAACAATTGGCACCCCAATTCTTTCAGTTTTTGCCCAGGCTGGGCTTGAACTTGTGATTCTCCTGCTTCAGCCTCACTTTCCTCAGGGGAAATTGGAGGTTCAGAGAGACAATGTAACTTGTCCAAGGCAGAAAAGTAGGATTTAAACCATCCCAAATCTGAAACAAAATTTCCCCTGCCCCTATCTGTGATGTTACCCCACACAAGTGAAGGGACTGTCCTGATCCTTGAATCAAGACTCTGCCTGGACTCAAGAGAATGCCTAAGCTCTGGAGCATCCACACCATGTAGGCACGTTTCTAACAGCTTCCTAATAGGTCCTCTTATTTGATGCTCAGGCCAGCAAGGAGGAAAATGCTAAGGCATCTAACAGAGACCCTTCTCTCTAAGACTGAGAAGTACTCTGTCGATAAGAGACCTTACAGGGTGAGGGGTCTCAGGAGCGGAGAAAGGGGTGTGAGCATAAAAGGAAAGAGGAGAGCTGGATGAGGCGGCACATACCTGCAACCCCAGCACTCTGTGGCACCGAGGCAGAAGGATCCCAAGTTCAAGCCCAGCCTGAACAATTTTGTGAGACCCTGTTTGAAAATAAAAAAGTAATAAAAATGCCAATGAGGTAGCTCAGTGCAAAGGCCCTGGATTCAACCCCCAGCATTGGAAGGAAAAAAGAAAGGAAGGCAGGAAGGAAGGAAGAAAGGAAGGAAGGAAAGAAAGAAAGAAAGAAAGAAAGAAAAGAAAGAAAGAAGAAAGAGAGAGAAAAGAAGTATATGAGACAAAACATTAATTGAAGTGGAGAAAAGCAGTGACAGATGAGGTTATTGAAGACTGCTGATTCCTAACAGAGACTACCCTGTAGCTTATTTCTGCTCTTTTTTTTTTGTAGGTTGAATATGTTAAATATTTCAAATGTTAATAGTAACAGAGGGGGTGACATCCAGCACAGCGGTTGATCCCACAGACTTTAGAGCCCAGAGTCTAAACCCCAGCTCTAACTGCTGGCTATGTGGTTTGGGTCTGTGACTAGCTTATCTGAGCTTTAGAGATCTCATATATAAAATGGTATCGATAAAGTAGCATCTTCCTTAGAGGTTATTAAAATAATTAGGTACTAGAAATATGCACTAAGGATGGTCTCGGTACACCATATAAATATTAGCTATAATTATTCAAGTCCAAAGTATATTGATCTTATCTGTAAGGCCAATGTTGTCTCTATCGTTTAAACTAATTATAACTGTGAACTTTATAATTTGGTGTTCTGTCTGTACTTTTCCTTTTGTCAGTTTGTCAGCTCAAGCATCTTACTCAAGTTGAGTTGGATTGCATTGAGTTACTATAATAAAAATACTATAGACAGAGTGCCTTACAAACAGCAGAAATTTATTTCTCCTAGTTCTGGAGGCTGGAAGTCCAAGATCAAGGCACCGGCAGGTGTGGTGTCTGGCGAAGCCTCTTTCTGTCGTTACAGATTACAATTTTTCTGTGTCCTCACCTGTTGGAAAGAGTGAGAGAACTCTCTGGGACTTCTTTTATTTGTCATTGATCTAACTCATGATGGCTCCACCCTCATGACCTAATTAGCTCCTCAAAGACCCACCTCCTACTCCCACCACTTTAGAGATTAAGTTTCAACACATGAATTTTTGGTGTACACAATTACTTACTTTGTAGCAGTATGTGAAACTGGACATTGTTGTTTAGTTGGAAATGCCTGAGTAGTGCCAAGGTAGCCACCTTCTTAAAATCTGTTTGAATACTTGAGTCAGACAGAAAATTCCCATGACAAAGACCTCTGAATTCCTCGCTTGCATTGTCAGTGAACAGAAAGTTCGGGTCAGCTACTCCCAGTCTGGTCCCCAAACACCTGCACATGTGTGTTTCCACACTCATGCATACACAAAAAGCCCACTACTGGGAAACATCTCTTATGTTATAAAGCAGGATTGTCATCTCTGAATGTACCTTAGAATCACAAGGGAGTTAAAATACTACTTTTATGCTTAGGCTTCACTCAGAGCAATGAAGTCAGAATCTCCTGAGATCAGAGATTAGATCTTGATTTTTTTTTTTTTTTTTAAAGATCCCCAAGGGACTCACACTAAGACCTACTGCTTTCAAGAAAACTACTCCCTTTGGTCCTTTCCCCTTGCCTATCCCCCTGGCACACAGAGTTTTCATCTCCCGAATATAACAGAGTGTTTTTGGAAATCACCTATTGCATTATTTGAGGTGTTCTCGACAGTAAATAACAGAATTTGAGCTTCAAGATTTGAGCTCGAAACTTGCTGGAAATACAGGTTCTCCGGCTCCGTCCCACATAACTGAATCTGAAGCTGGGAAAGGAAGAGGACAGAAAATTTCTTCAACAAGCTTTCCAGGTGATTCTTGCACACGCTGAAGTTTAGCTTAGAACAGTAGTGGTCGCTCCTCAGAATGCGGGCAGGGTCACTTTCCTTCACACCCCTCACATGCTTTACAGCAGAGGACTTTGTGGAAAGGTTGGGTGTAGGGAGGCAGGTGATCACCTTGCCCTTTATGCATGTATTTTGCTACCGTAACTGTGGATGTCTCCAGATCCTTGTGGTCCGGAAGTAAAATATAGTTTTAATTATAGTTTTAAGGTATAGTTTACACTGGGAACCTTCAGTTACCCATGTGGAAGAGGCCTGTTTATTATTTGAGTCAGCCACATTTGGGACTTTATGGAGATAGAAGGTTGTGGATATTTTCATACTAGAAATCAGGGTCAAAATAACATGTTAACCCCTGGATTTCCGGACTAATTCCCTTCCTTTGAGAGATTCAGACCTTCGACATTTTAATAAATGAAAACTGGCCAGAAGTCCAAATGATGGGTTGGTTTCTAGATGCAATTATGATATAATCCATGTCTTTTGAATCGGTGACTGTAAATCTAGAAACTTTCTTCATGAAAATTCTTCCCCCATTGCTAAAATATTTGGATATCTTCCACCCTGGACTGTTCAATCCAAAATTAAGCGGGTATTATGGCAGCTACCTGGCATTATTGTATCTCCTTATGACAAGAGGGGCCACTTGGGCAAATGATAACAACACTAAGTTTATTTTATCTTGAAATTTTGCATTAAAATTAGCCATCTCTTTGATTTATCACTTGATGCATAGGATCTTCTTCACTTTTAGTCTCAGTTTCCTGGAATTTTGGAACATAAAACAATACATAAAAACTGTATAACCATATAAAGAATTTAGTGGAGGGTAAAATATTGTTATTTTCTAGAATGTCTAAAGATGATAGTAATTTTACTAACATCTTTCAAAAAACATTACTTAACTAATCAAATGGTAAACTCACGAATAGGACTATAAGCATCTGGAGTTTTGAACCTTGTTGTGGTTTACATTTAGATGTACCCCCCAGACCTCATAGGTGGGTCCTTTGGAAGGTGATTGGGTTGTAGGGGCATTATAGCTGATTTGTTGTTAGGAGATGGTGCCTCATTGGAAGAGGGGTTACTGTGGGCCTGGCCTGGAAGGTTGTATGTTTCTTCTGGCTTTCTCTTTTGTCTTGTTCTGCTTCCTGTCTGCCACAAGGTGAGCAGCTCTTCCTACGCTATGCTCCTGTACTCTGTCATCCTGCCTGAGTCCAGTGGGCTACAGACTGAAACATGAGCCAAAATAAACACCTAATCCTTTAAGTAGTGTGTGCCAGGTTTTGGGTGTCAGTGATAAGAAGGTGCCTAAAACCAACATTGGTACTGAGGGTGGGGTTGTTGCGGTGACACTGCCTGACTGTGTGGTTCAGAAGCCTTTGGAACTGGTTCTCAGGAGGCATTTGGAAAGTTTGGAGATGCTGATTAGAGAAGCCTAGAATGTTGTTGTAAGCCAAGCTTGGTGGGAGATCGTGGGCAGAGCTCGGAAGACCGAAATGCCAATAGAAATGCAGGTGGTAAAGACCAGGTTTAGGAGCTTTCAGTTGGGAGCAAGGACTCCACAGATAGTTGGACTCAAGACCATGTGTGCTACTCTCTGGCAGAAAATTTGTCTACATTTTGCACGTGTCCTGAGTTTTTGCAGGATACTGAGGTTAAGCGTGATAGACTACTTAATCTGGTAGAGGACATTTCAAGGCAGCCCAATACTGGGCCTGTGGTATAGAAACTGTTGGGGGCTTCTAGCCAGGTTTATACTAAAAATCAAGAGTAAAAGGCCCATTTAAAAAATTTACAGTTTTGCAGCCAGTCATGGTGGCGCACACCTGTAATCCCAGTACTTGGAAGTCTGAGGCAGGACGATCACCTACGTAGCCAGCCTGGGCTACATAGTGAGTTCAAGGCCAGCCTGAACCACAGAATGAGACCCTGCTTCAAAAAAAAAAAAAAAAAAATTTACAGTTTTACCAGAAAGAAAGCACCCACAGGGATAGAGCAGAGGGAGCTTGGTTACTAAAAAGATTAACATTAAAAAGAAGCCAAGTTCTTTGTATCAGAACAATAGGAAAAATGGCCTAAGGGGATGTAACGAATCAGCAAGGGTTGTAGACTCAGAATTGTAAAAGTGAAAGACTGTTTTGAGAAGAGAACCCCAGGGGTGCTGTGCTCCTGAAGGTCTGCGTAGGGAGTTGGTTCCCCAGGATTTGGTTCATAGTGCTCAGCCATCCACACACTTGGGAGCCTCTGCTGTCAAAATTCAAGGGTGTCTGGCTACTATTGAGGTAGTGGCAGACCATGTGGTGCTGGTTTTATAGGCATGCCGAATGCAAGAGTTGTAGGGTCAGGGAGGCTTCTACCCGGATTTCAGAAGAAGGTGTGGTAGGCTAGGCAGTGTGCCCCTCGGAGGGCAGTGCTTGAAGCTGCGAAGGTAAAGCTGTAAGGGCAGTGGAGGCTCCAGGAAATTGGAGAAGCCAAGAATGTGAAACATCTGAGGACAGCCACAAGGATTGAGCAAAGGCAACCCACAAGAGAAGCCATGAGCTCTACAATCACAAGCAATGTCTTAGGGGCTGGGCCGCCCTAGCCATTTGGAGCTTTCACCTTGCACTTGGTGCCTGACATGCAGCTACAGGGTTTAGTGTTTGCTTTTCTGGGCTTCAGTCTTAATCTCTGTCCCATTGCTTTCTATCCCTCTGTTCTTTTCTTTTTGGAATGGGAATGTTTCCTCTGTGCCATTGTATGTTGGCAATGCTTAATTTCCTTTTTATTTTTATAGGGACTCACAGCTAAGGGTTTGCCTTAAATTTCAAAAGAGACTTTGGATTTAGATTTGTCAGCAATGTTGAAACTGTTAGAACTTTGGCAGTTTTTAGAGATAGACTGAATGCATTTTATATAAAGAGATGTAGCATGTATCTTTCTGGCCCAGGAGCAAAATGTTACGGTTTGTATCTAGATTTCCCCCTAAGGCTTCATGAGATCATAGGCAGGAATATTGGAAGGGGATTGGATTTTAGGGGCATTATAACTGACTTGTTAGGAGTCAGGGCCTGGTTGGAAGAGGCAAGGTCCTGTGGGTGTTATTTTGAAGGTTACATTTTGTTTCCTAGCTTCTCGCTTCACTGTCTCTTCTTGTCTGCCATGAGGTTAGTGACTTCCCTCCACCAGTCCCTCCCATCAGGCTGGTTCTGTCTGAAGTTGGCTGACAGTGCAAAGACCGAGCTACCAAAATGTGAACTAAAATAAACCTCTTCTTTAAGTTATGAGTGTCAAGTATTGTGTTTCAGTGATGAGAAGGTGACTAAAATAAAATTTTTATAAGGAAATCACTTAGGGAATGGTACACATTCTTCTCTATGTAAAAATTGAAAAGTATTAGGAAATATTAACTTATCTTTCAGCCACGTTAAGCAATTCGTGTCATTTTATGATAAGGCTAAATGAGAATTTTCAGAGGGTCAGTATATTCTGAACTCCTTTACTTGTGAGGAATTCCGGGTTGCTAGATACTTGATATTTACATGTATATATTTGACAGAGTACAAATAGAGAATGGATTGATTTCTCTCCCTAACATTGTTGTCAGCCATTCTCCATCAACTTTGTAATTCTTAATCCTTAAAGAAGTTTTGGAAAGAATCCATAAATTTTTGTACAATTCATTTGTTTAAAAGTCTGGGTCAGTTTAGTCTAGTTTAAAACTCCAAACTGATTTGTTGTTTAACAGTTATCTCTTTCCTCGCTCCAAGAACAATCTTGCCCCCTGGCACTACTTCTCCCAACAGTTACTTCCCAGCTCTCAGTCATGGGGGTCCCTCTCCTGGCACCTCGAACTCCTGGCTGGGGAAAGGTTCTGTGCCTCCTGAAGATGTGCGCATCCTTGTGACACCCTCCATTCTCTGCTTGGGCGTATAGTGCTTGTCTGATGCACAAGGTTGATATTCACATGTGGAACAGGAGTCTAGCCCCATCTTTCTGCACACCCAGCTTTTGTTTGGTTTTCCTTGAGAACTCTCTCTTCCTTTTGAGGGAAATCCTCTATTTGTGTGTGTGTGGGTGTGTGTGCGCGCGCGCGCGTGTATGTGTGTGCGTGTGTGTGACAAAGACAGAGAGAGAGAGAAGAAATGCCTGTGGTTGTGGGTCATTACACTGCGGATCAGTGCTATGATTTCCTTTTTTCTCTATTGTACTTAGGAAGAAGGGAGGGGAGGGGATGGGGTGATACTGGCAGGGGTAGCAGAATTGGGGAATCATTTCTCCTGGAGGTGATAACTTCCTTGAAAATGGCTTGTGTTCAGCTTTGTGTCCCACCTGAGGCAATAAGAAAGGGTCTCCTCGGCATCCTGTTACCTGTCCCAGTCCCCCTGGGGAGTGGCTTCAGTCCAACATCTTACCACAGACCACTGGCACCAAAGGACATTGGCCCAGGTACAAGAGTCTGTTCAGAACAGGGCCTGGCGAGTGAGGTTGAACTGGATCCTTGGCTTTGGACAATGTGTGCCTCCCGGCTGGGGACAGAGCCTGATTTGACTAGCGTTCATCATCCCTTGTTCTGCTTTTCCTGCTGGAGTGTGTCAGCTTGGCAGAGGATGCCTGCGTCTGTGCATAAGTCGCTGTGGATAATTACTGCAAAGGAAGAGGTGAATTATCCCTGCTGGGCCCATCTGTATAGATAGAGCTCATATATGCCTTTTATCTGAGTCCAAGCAGGCAAGGGACCAAAGCACATTTAAGCTTTGATCTCATTTGGCTGCTCCAACAGGAGGGAAAGCGTGCTTCCCTGGCCATCCCTTACACGACTGGAAGGGGAGCTGGCAGTTTAGAAAGAACCTTTTAGCATGAATGGCAAGTCACATACCTGTCCACTGCCCCATCCTGGTGGTGGACATGCCAGATACCATTCTCCAGAAAAGTGTGCAGTTTCTGAAATTTGTGAATGCTTTTCCTATGCCCCACTTTGTGTGAGGTGTACAGAGAACACATCGTGGAGCCATATATCCCTGTACGCAAGTTGAGGATGACTTGAAGTGTATATCCTGTCACCTTAAACCAGCGAGACCCAATCAAGATGCAGTATACAATAATACTTCCTGTACACATCCCCATTTAAGCCCACAAAGACCCTGTGGGCTTAGAAAATTTGATTACCCCCATTTTTCACATGAGAAATTTGAGACTTGGGTGTTCATATAACTGGCCCACTCCCTGCTCACACAGGTGGACAATGGCAGCAGCGCCAAGCTTTTTTTTTTTTTAAACCAAGAACATGTATTGGTACATTCTACATGCAATGGTCACATTCATTACATTTATTCTGTACCTATACATGATACATCTTGGTTCTCCCCCCTCTCCCCTGCCCCTCCCCTCTGCTCCCTCCCTCCCTATTTACAGCAGGTTCATTCATCATTTTCCATATTTTCCCTTTCCCCTCTCTTTCTCCTGTTGCCCTTCTGCTTTTTCCCTTCTTTTTTCTAGTACTCCTCTCCTCTGCACACCATCCTCCTTTTATATAATATCTATTATACCTCTTTGTCCTTATTTACAGTTATGGTTTCTCATATCAGAGAAACAATTTGATGTGTACTCATGAGTGTCTGATTTATTTCACTTAAAAGTATGTTCTTGGGGCTGGGGATTTAGCTCAGTGGTTGGAGAGCTTGCCTTGCAAGCTCAAAGCCCTGAGTTCGATCCCCAGCACAAAAAAAAAAGTATGTTCTCAAGGAACATCCATTT
>PVJO010029437.1:0-16751 GCA_004026905.1 Hystrix cristata | reverse complement strand
TTCTTCATTTATTTGGGGATTTCTCATAAAAGAGATATTTAAGCTTTTATGTCTGATTTAGTTCATATTATACTATGGTCTCAAGGTGCATCCATTTTCCTACAAATGACTCAAGTTTATCCTTCTCTGTGGCAGACTTGTACTCCGTTCTGTATAAATACTGCATTTTTATCCACTCATCTGTTGACAAACACCTAGGCCACTTCCAAGATTTAGCTCTCTTGAGTTGTGCTGCTATAAACCTGGCTATGCATGGATCGCTGTACTATGGTGTCTTTTTCTCTTTTCCCCAAGGCTCACCAGCATTTGTTATTATTTCACTTCTTTAGCCGCCATTCTTTCTGGAGTAAGATGGAATCTCAGAGTTGTTTTAATTTGCATTTGTGTAGTGGCCAGAGATGTTTAACATTTTTTCATGTACTTATTGGCTATTTGTACTTTTTCTGAGAAGTATCTATTAATTTCCGTGACCCCTTTTTTATTAAGATCTTTTATTTTGGAGGAGATGTAACTTTTTTTGAGTTCTTTATATATTCTAGATGTTAGTTTTCTATCAAGGAACAGCTGGCAAATCTTTTTTCCATTCTGCAGGTTGTCTTTTCACTCTGTTGGTTGTTTCCTTTGCTGTACAGAAGCTTTTTAGTTTGACATCAGTCCAAATTTTCTTCCAGAAGCACCTTCCCATCTCAGTATTTAAAGCGATACTCGGGTCACTTCTCCCTCTTCCCTGTGTCCAACCAGCATGGCCAGTGACTCGTCCTAGGCACATGGAAGACATTGTTTTATCTTGGAAAATGTCGAGACCAGTTTGCTCTTATCATCCTTCTGATAAAGGTAACTCTAGGCAGTTGAAGGGCGTGCAGTTTGGTGCTGGTCTGCCCCAAGCAGGTCACAGCATGTAGAGTTAACTGAAAAGCATATTGAGACAATTGAGGGAATTGGCTTTCCAAACTGGTTATTTAGTGTCATCTGTTTGGATATTTGAGAACATCTGTCAAACGTTGGCGTTCATTTTTTTTTTTTTTTTTTTTTTTTGGTGCTGGGAATCGAACTCAGGGCCTTGTGCTTGCAAGGCAAGCACTCTAATCACTGAGCTAAATCCCCAGCCCTGGCATTCATTTTAATGTAATTAATATTAAACAATTCTTTCTGGTGATATTTAAATAACAGTATCATTTGCTTTTTGAAGGCATTTCTGACTGTCAATAGTAAAATTATGTCATGAAAATGATACTTGTTTCCTATTGGTTCTGGCAGAGGGGCATTATTTAAGTTCACCAAATGTGACAATGAGTTACTTCAATACATTTTGAAAAGTTTAATAAAAAGCAAGAGTTCTAGACAAAGTTCGTTTCACATCACTGAGGCATGCAATTTGACCATGATGTCAGGGAATGATTTCAGCATAATCTGGTTCTAGTACTAATGTTTTAATCCAGAAATACCGGCATCTTGGGTTAAGAAGGAAAGGAAAGGAAGGAGGGAAGGAAGGAGAAAAGAAGGAAGGAAGGAAGGAAATGAAAGTTCACACCTTTAAATGTACATAGAAAATTCTACACCCATTTATGAGCTGCACCCCAAGATGTGAAACGTTTTCCCTTTTTTCATGAGCATATGTTTGCAATACATGATAAACATGCGCATCATGGGAAATAAATATATATCACATCTTGATACTTTTACTTTACCTTCACCTCCCCCAAAGTGGACTTCAACAAATAGTACTAGCTCATTTTTGTATATAATAACATTATAAAGAAGTCTTTTCTTCCATTTTGATTTATAAATTTAGTGCCCTGCTGTATTAATGTCTTTCCTATTGCTGGGACAAAATAACTGACAATTTAAAGGAGGAGAGGGTTATTTGGCTTACGGTTTCAGTGAGTTTAGTCGGTGTTTGGCAAGCTCCAAGGCAAAAACTGCATGGTGGAGGGTGTGGTGAAGGAAAGCTGCCACCCACAGTGTTCAGGTAGCAGGGAGACAGGAAGGGAGACTGGGACGGGACTATGCCCTTCCAGGCCCTGCTCCCAGTGACTGGCTCTTTCAACCAGGCCCCATCTACTGAGAGCACATTGTTATGAACTCATAAATGGTTTAATCGACTGGCGAGTATAGCACTCCTATGATCCAGTCCCCTCTCGAAAGTCCTACTTCTGAACACATGAGACTTTTGGAGGACCTTTTAAATCTAACCATAACAAATTCAGTCCCAACAAACTTTCTAGAGAGTTAGGAAATTTGACATTTAAATTCATATACAAGGTAAGAAGATCCAGAAAAGCACTGAGAAGACAATCTAAGAGGAAAGATGGAATGACTAAATAATAAATATGTTTAAAAATTTCTATTAACACAATGCTACCGATACAGGAAAGACATACAGACTAGATGAAGTAAAAATGATGCAGAAAGATGTACGTGTGAATAGCTGTAAAATGCTAGCATATGATGAAGGGGGTGTCTCAAAATATGAATACAAAAATGGACTTTAATAAATGGTGCTAGGATAGCAACATAGCCATTGAAAATAATACTTATATCTAATACTATAAAAATAAACTTATTTTGTATAAGTTTAAATATAAAAAAGTATAAATGTAAGAAGGAAGGCATAGACACGCCAAAAGAAAACATGAACAAATGCCTCTTCAACCTCACTGAGAGAAAGAATTAACAATCACTCAAAATCTAGAAGCAATAAAAGAAGACTGGTAAATTTAATCACATAAAATTTCTGAACAAAACTCTATAGGTAAATTCAAAAAGAGAACTAGCAAAGTTTGGGGAGAAATGCACCAGTATATTGCATACAAAGTACCAGTAATATATAAATGACCAATGACCTTTAGAAAAGGTCATTTAGACCTTAGAAAAAGACCAAAGATCCAACAGAAAAATGGGAAAAGATACATGAACAACTAAGTCACATGAAAAATAAAGACAATCCACATAAAAATGGGCCAGTCTCACTCATAATTAAAGAAATGCAAATTAGGACAACCCCAAAGTACCATTTCTCACCTACTAGATTGATGATGGTTCATAATAAAATACTCTCCTTATTGTTGTTGAAGCACAAGGTGGCTCAATTCTTCTACACGGGAAGTAGGCAGCACCTAACTTTTACCCTGAAGGCACCCTCCAATAATGTAAAAATAAATATGCACTAGATCATCTGTTATAGCATCATTTGTAATTACAAAATATTAGGACCAACATAAATGCTCATATGGTGGACTGGTTGATTGGACAGATGCATCTAAAGGAGGCAATAATTGACAGAACTGAAGAGAATAAAGAAGATCCGTGTGTGCTGATATGGAGTAATTTCCACTATACATCAGTGAAAAAGAAGAACTATTCAAATGAGAATCTATTACACTAGATTTTCCTTGTAAATTAAAAGTAGCAATACAAGAAAATCTATATGCACAAAAAGAGATTGAGGAAAGATAAACAAAATCCTAAGAGGATTTGTTCTTTATATGAGGAAGGTTCTCTACATGAAAAGGGAGGGAGGGAGAAAGGGGCATGGCCTTTCTCTAAGTATAGCTTTAGTATAACTCCTACCCTTAGAATCAACAGCATTGTTTCACATTCCCAAACATGAAATAGTTAATGACGTTCATGAAAGATGGTGGAAATAGTGCACATTTTATAATGGCCTGAGATTGGTTAACTCTAAACAAACATATTGTCATTAAATATATTGGCAGATCATGTAATTTTAATTACATTGCATTTAAACTTTTCTCTTTCCAGTGGACCAAACTAATTAATACATGTTTTTGGAAATTATTTACATTACATATTCTGAAAATTAAGCTTCTTATACTTTCAAAACTTTTGAGACTTTTTGTTTTTACATGCTATTAATTATTTAGCAATATTTATTTCAATAAAACAGTTTCTTATCATTGAAGGATATCATATTTTTCTTTTACACAAACATATTTATATTTTTTGCACAATCTTACAGCAAACCTGTAAAGATATTCATAAATATTCTGAAGGCTTTTCTGTATTTTAAGAACAACGACTTTTTTTTGTTCCCAGACCCATCAGTAAAACACATGGATCAATATTGACCTCTTCCAACTGTTCTGTATGCGTAGCTGACAAGATTTTTCATATATCTCCTATACTTTATAATATTGAATATTTTATAAAACATCACAAGTATTTTGTGTTAGTTTGTAATTTAAATGCCTTCAAGTCTCTTAATATGAAATTCTACCCATCAGAAGATTTTTTTTCTCTAAGATTTCTTGTAATATCCATATGATTAATGTCATTTGTTGATTTTTCATACCATGTTTATATGTTCACAAGATCATTTTGAACCATAGACAGATTTGAAGTTGATAAGCCCACAAAAATATTAATGCTGCAGAGTACATAGCTTATTTGTTTGTCTTGCAAAGCTCAGAGTACATGCTCTAGAACTGTGTGAAAACACTATCCGGCTTTGTGGAAGCCTCCAGTGAGCAACCTTACTCTTGCATCAGTGGGTCTTCAGATGTAATCCCGGGCCAGTGATAACCCAGAACATTTTCCTAGGAGCTCTATCTGCTCATCTGTTGGGGGATTCAGTTTTCCTAAATGACAATGGCTAAATGTCTTACTCTGTCGTGAATTAAAACCCATGTCATTTAAATAGAAATCAGGTGCCACCTTGCAAACATAAAAAATAGCAATAATCATTGTAATGCTGGTGTGTTCTTGAATTTTGCTCTTAGTTGGAGTGCACTGTTTGGTATGTGACATAGCCTTTCCACTTGAAGTGACCTGTGACCTGAAACACATCCCATGACGGGGTTCGAATACTGACAAAGTCCTCTACATGTTTATTCATGTGTTTTTACTGAGTGTTTGTTTCATTTTCATTTTGCAATAATCATCTTTAGTCAATAACAATTCCACTATTCAGTCTTTTTCTAAAGTTCCTATTACCAGGGTCAAAATTTCTTAGATTGAGCTTGTTATTTTGGGGTTCAGTAAAATTAGTGGTAATTCAATAGCTCTGGATTGTCACATTCTCCGGACATGTTTCAGTGAACATGCACGCCAAAATGCAAGGTAAAATGACATTGATATAGATTTAGAGCAAGACAGCTGTGGTTTGTTAACTATGCAAATCTCAGAATGTTCATAAACCTTTCATGGTCTCAGCTTCCACATTTAAAAATACCTGCTCCACAGTCCTCATATGAAGATCGATATGATAAAATGGGGTATGAGACCATAATGTTAAGTGAGATAAATCAGACACACAAGCTTAAATTTCCCATGGTTTCTCTTACCTGAAAAACCCAAATTATAAATAAGGAGCAAAATGAAAGATCATTAATAGGAAACAGGAAGATAGTTCTTTTGCAAATAAATGGAAAAAGAACCAAAGGATGGAGAGAGTGGGGGGGGATGAAAAAAAAATGTGTTATGCACATGTAGCAACTCTCCACGAGGAATGTGATCATTATGTACTGCAAGCAAGACTAATAAGAAATTAAAACTAAAAAAATACGAACAATGTTATTTAAAACTCCCCCATAGTTTTTCATAAGTAATTGTAACTTGATTTTTTTAATTCAATTAATTTCATATGGAATAATTTTCATAAAAGAGAAGTTGGAAATTCAGTTTTTATTAAAAATATCTGGGAGGAGGTAATGTAAGGGTGGGAAATGTGGGGTAGATAGGATCAAACTAAATTATATGCATTGAAACTGCCCCAAAAAATGTGAAACTAAGATGGAGGGTGGAGTAAGACAGGAATGGGGGAACAAATGATCAAAGTGTGTTATGTTCGTGTGCAAATCTGACAAAATGAAACCAATTAATCTGCATACCAATATGGGTTAATAAAAAACATGTGAAAAAAATCTGACTAGCTTTACCGCACTGTTAAATAATCCAGTTCTCCTTCACTTATTTCAGTTGCTACTTCTGTGTTTTTATCTTACATAAGCATTATATGTATTTTTCTGTTTTTAATGTTTATTTTGATCTGTTGATTTGATGATAATTCTTGCTTGAGTAGTTGAGAATTTCAATTTTTATTATTTAAGATTTTATGTTCATAATTTCCATCTCAAACTCTATCTCATTAGAATTCTTTTAAAAGTATTTTTCTGGCTATCGTTTCATGTCTGTAATTCCAAACTTTGCTTAGAAACTTTGGTCCAAATCCACTGCCACCCACTACTGTTCCTTTGCACTCCTCTGTATCCCCAGGTGACTCAAGAATTAAACTGAATTTATACAGAGACAGTTTTTCATGAAGATAACAAATATTGCCTCCTTTATTCATCTTTTATGTCTTTCAGCTAATTTAAATTTGTTTTTAATATATATCCTAAAGATTTTACTATGTATATTTTAGGTGTTATACTTGCTGTTTTTGTATTTTATCATGTAACCTTTATAACACATTTTGAAATTGTATCATAGGTTTATTTAGAATACATTGATTTTACACACTAATTTTTATATGTAGTCACTATACTGAACTGTCTGATTTTTTTAGGTTATTATTCAGTTATTCTGGGCATCCCATTACAACGAATAACATAACCGAATCCTTCTCTCTAATATTTGTATCTTTTCTTTAATGATCTTATACACTTGGAACTCTTGGGCTTTCCTAAATTTATTATTGTCACATAAATATTTCGCCAGTGTATATGTGTATGTGCACATATGTGTCTAATGTTAAGATTATAAAGATATACAAAATATAATGTAAATCTATTGTTTAGACACCATATAAATAGTTTAAAGTATCATCAGAAATAAATATTGAATTTTGTTAAATGTGCATTTGACATTAACCACAATACTTATATTTTTTGTTTTTGTCTCTTCTATAAGAATTTTTGTTTTAAATTCATTAAATTATCCTTTTATTTCTGACTGAACCACATTTGGAAATCCTGCATTAAGCTTTTCATGCACTTTTGGATCCTATTTGCTAATAGTTTGACACACTAGTTATGAAGCGGGGTGGTGTCAGGGAACAGAGATCAAAGCCCAGACGGAGTTAAAATTCTGACTCCACCGTAACTACCTGTGAAAATCCTTATTTTCTCTTTTCCTTCCGCGGTAAATGAAGGATAAATATAATACTGCTCATGGTTTACAATGAGTCAATGAATTAATGTATGCAAAACTCTAAATGGGCTCCAGAAAAGTTGTATGCTCAAGAAATCTGAGTAACTTTAATGGAATGATTTTGGAGGCTTAATCTGTCAGGTTTACAAATTATTGTCATGATACATTTGATATTTTCTGGTTTTGATTGCTTTTTTGTGGTATTATTTTCACTCTCTACTGGTTACTTTTGTGAGTTTATGAGTATTTTCTTCTTCAGTTAAGTTAACGATTTCTAAATTGTATTGCTCTCTTCCCAAAGAAACCACACTGATGGCGGGGTCCACTGGCACAGGCCCATAATCCCAGCACCCTGGGAGGCTGAGGCGGCAGGACTGGAGGGGTCTGGGCAACTCAGCCACTTTGCAAGACCCTGTCTCAGAATATTAAAAGAGTGGGATGGAGACGTGGCCCAGCATGAAGACCCTGGGCTTAATTCCCAATGCTAGGAAAAACACACAATAAAAGAAACAGCCCCTGCACATCAATATAATGGAAATTTCTATGTGTCAGTACATTGTATAATTCATTTTTCCTGCTTTGTATCGATTTCTTTTCTTCCATCTTTTTTTTTTTTTTTTGAGGGGGATGCTGGGAATCAAACTCAGGCCTCGACCACTGAGCTAAATCCCCAGCCCCTTCTTCTATCTTTTATTGCGTTTATGTATTTCTGTTCTTGATTCGCCTTGCTTCAACATATTGAAGTACAAAATGATGTCATTCTCTCTTAATATTCAGACTAAATTTCACAAAGCCCTCACCCTGCCATCTCAAGAGACGCTTCACGATTCCTCCCGAAGTTCCTCAATTCTGGGACAGTGTTCTCCCTAAACTCTCAGTCCCATTCGTTATTACTTTCAGGAAAAACACGGGAAGTTATGTTCAGGCCACACGGAAGCCTTACACACTTCACTGCTATTAATGTTGCCCCCCACGCAGATGTGAGCCGCAGGTTCTGTCCTCTTCAGCACCCGAGCTAGACAGCACCATCGCTGTCCTGCCGCAGTTTACCAAGCAGGCGGTGGGCAGGAGCAGAAGATGGGGGTCTGTCTTCTCCAGTATTTTATTTACCCGCGGCGAGCACTACTGTGTCTTTATAGGCGGGCCTTTCTCTCTGCTAATACACACATGTGCACATGTATGCATCCAGTTATATGTGACCACCAGCTTCTCAGTGGCTTTGTACAAACTTGCCAAAATTTTTCTTTCTGGGGCACAAAAGATGACAAGAGAACACAAGTTGTGTGTCAGTTCCCACTTACCAGGTGCTGTAATATAAGGAGCAACCTCAACACCACATAATGTTCTCCACGTTGACATCGGTAGACCCAAGAAGCCATTTCAAAAATCCACTCGTGATGTTCAGGGTGCTTGATCGGAAGTAGCTGCTGTACCAAGCTCTTGCTGAACAGCACCATCCTTCTCTGGGATTTAAGGAAACATTTCTTTCCCATGTCACATTTTCTGCACAACTTAGTGGGACAACAACTCAGAGATACTCAAATGAAACTGATTCCCGATATTCCTGCCACCGCCGTCACGCAAACCAGCAGCACAGACGTGCGCTCACATGTTGCATACGCAGGCTGCCTCCGCCGGGAGGACCGTGCACACCACCCCGCTCCCCAAGTGCAGCACGGCTGCCGTGCCGGCGCTCCCGTCTGGTCCCTCGTTCTGAGGGGCCAATTCCTTCCTTAGCTTCGAGGGTCATGCGCTTCTCGGCTTCAGACTGACTAGTAGTCAGAACATCCACACGCTTGGCCTTGTAGCCATCCGCAAAATAAACAGCCAAAACCAAATTCATTTCCTTAATCTATTTGACCCGTCTTATCCATGATCACTTTAAGCACAGAAACTGACACAGATATAAATCAAATATCCGTCCTCAAGTTGTTTTTACTTCTAAATCGTCTTAGGATTTGTGAACAATTAATTCTTATTCTTAGAACAAGTATTTATTGATCACATTATCCATCAGGTGCAGTCTTAGGCCCACACAAAACAGTAAAAAGGGTTTTTTCTATGTATATTCTAGTAGGTGTATGAATAAACCAAAATCTGACTTAGTTTATAAAATAATAATCAGTGTTTTATCAATAATTGTTAATTGTTCTATGTAAAGTCATATGTAACTATAGGTAGATGGAGAGGAGATATAGACATGATATAAATACACATAAATGAATTCATTATCTATATGAAGAATACAAAGGAAAATGTGACAGTTAGCCAAGAAAAGAGGGTGGCAAGAAAGACCAAATCATGTAGAGAACGAAAAGCGCACATATAGGGAGAAACAAGTGAGAGGAGGGAGGATAACAAACAGCACGCGGAATTGGGAGGTTTTTGCATGAACCTGTCAAATGATAGTAACTAAGCGTTTTAGGGACTGAGAAATGGTTGGATTCCGGATGCATTTAAAACGGCACCAACAGGATTTGCTACTGAGGCAAATGTGAGTTCTCTTCCTGAATTCCACAACTATACATCAAACTAACTGACACATTTTTCTTCTATTTCGTCATTCATTATCATTCAACCGTTTGGGCCCTTGTGATGTGTCAAACATTGCAGCGATGCTCAGAATCATACAGTATGTTAATTGGCATCATTTACAGGCAATGCCTTTCTTATAACAATTTCTACTTCTTCCAGAATCTCTTACTGTACATTCCGTATAGAGGTATGTATGTCATCATTATCATCATCATCAAAACATACAGTTTTTAATCTTGATTCCATATCCTTTCTGAATAAGGCTTTCTTCAGGAGGCTTTCCAGTTTTCTTTTATTTTAAACTAAAGGTTTTCCAGGCCAGTTCCACCATAAATGGAATTTCCTTCCTCCATATTTTAGATACTGAGCCCTCCTTTATCTTGATTTTCTTTATTTTACTGGAGATCATTCTTAGGTGATAAAGTATAGTTTCAGTATTCATTATATCTGAGAGTATTTTTATGTTACTCTTTATGTGATAGCCTATTTTCTTTTTGTCTGTCCTCCATGTGAGTAACAATTGTGTGAGACCCCCCACCCCGAACTCAGTGGTTTAAAATCAAACGCTCACCAAATTTTAAATTTGCTTCATTGTTTTTAAACAACCAGTGCTACTGGTAAGATGTCAGGTACAGTTCTCATAATTGTTTATTGGGCAAGTAATAAATACTTTTCTCACTTTACTCTAGGAAAATTTGTATAATTTTCCCTCTGTATGATTCTGTTGTTACCTTAGATGAAATTTTTAGCTTTGAAAACTTGAATCTTCTATACCAAGCAATTGTTCTCCTTTAGCTACCAATTTTTTCCCCACTACTTTACTGTTTCTATTGTTAAGCTTCCTCTAAGATAAAATATGATGTGTCTAGATTAATTCTTCATGGCTATAGTTTTTACTTCTTATGTTTTACTTTTTTGTCTATTTTCTATATTTGTAGCTCTTGCTGTGTAAAGGCCACTCTGAACTCAAGAGCTTAAACCAGTAATTATTTATTATAACTTCAAGTCTATATGCCAGTTAAGCAATACTTCTGGTCTGGACTAGGTTCATACACTAGGTTTATTCGCTGTTTGTACTTCTACATTTGAAAAGTGTCTATTCATTTCAGATGCCCATTGGGTCTTTAAATTTGTGGGGGGTCCGATTTTTTGGAGTTGTTTATATGTTCTAGATATTAAACCAAAATAGATGATAGATATTGAGAAATAGAAAGAACTTCCCAATGGTAAGGAGAAAAAGGTAAGACAAACGAGGGATGGGGTTGGAAAGGGTAGAAAAGAAAAAGAAAAAAAAATAGAAGGAAAAAATGGAAACACAGCTTTTGTAAATAAGGAGGGGAAGTAGGATTGAAGAGAGGGAAGGAGAGTGGGGAAATAAAGAAGAATCAAGATGTATTACATACAGGTAGAAATTCCCTATGATGAATGTGATCACTTTGTGTATCAAAAGAGTACCAATAAAATTAATTTTTAAAAAAGAGCTAAAAACTAAATAATAATAAAGACTATCAGCATAATGTTAAAAAGGACCTAGCAGCTACCTTGAATAGGCACCAAATGGCCAGAATGAGATACATGAACATCAGTAAGATGAACCAAATCACACTAAGTATGTTTAAATTCCTGAGTAATGATATTAAGACCAAAATAAAGTGAAACAAAACAAAACAAAAGAACAAAATCACCCTTAAATAATTTTGGGAAAGAGAAAATTCTCTGGTAATTGGAAAATAAAAGTATAGAATCAAACATTTATCCTGTCTTCCCCATACAATCCATATTTTGGTAACAAAATGTCCGCTAATATGAAGTTTCTCTTCAAATAAGTATTTTAACAAATAAATCACGAATATCATCATTTTTGGACTCTTAATGAATGAAGGATATAGTTCCAACTATTGGCACTGAAGTAAAAAAAAATGTTTTAAGAGCATTACAAAGTTATAGAAGAGATAATACTTCAACACCAGTGGCTGCTAATAATTAAAAAGACGGACATATAAATTATGAAATATCTGGTCTGGGCTATAGCTCAGTGGTGGAGCATTTGCCTAGCATGGGTAAGGCCCTGGGTTTAATCTCCAGCACCATACACACACAAACACACACAGAGATGGAGTTATGCCAAAATATAATCTTCCAAATCCAGCAAAATTTACAAAACAATACAGAAGAGCATTTTAAATTATACCATGTGAACACAGTCCAAACTGGGCAATACTACAAGACAAACAACCCTGATTCTTTAACAAATAAATTATAAGGAATAAAAGAAAATGAGAGAGTGGGTACACTAAATTATGATATTTAAGGATGCTCACTTGATTCTAAAATTATAAGGACAAGGAAAGAATCCTCCGCAGTATTACAAAAGTTACCATAATGGCTGCTATTACCAGGAATGAAGAGACTGTGTCTGGAATGAGACACACGTAGGGCTTCTGCTGCGCCCACAGAAGTCTACTTTACATGAGTGGGAAAGGTGGCTACAGAGATGTTCAAATTATCATAATTGACTCAATTGTATATATGTTTAGGTGCTTTATTTTTCTATATTTGAATTAAAATGATAGCATTTTTTTAAAGCATCCATGTGACTACAGCTTCCACCACTGGTTTATAACATAATAGCTTGTAGCAAAACAACATCTTCTATGAAGAGCAACTAGAAAAGACAGATTTTAAAATTGTTTACAAGCATCACAGAGGCTGAGGATGTCAGAATCTGAGGACTGAGATGCTGGCAAGATCTAAACATCACCAAAGTCAGCCCAGCTTTCTGGACCTTGCTGCTCTTGGGGTAGTTGCCTATTTTTTAAAGAGATCTCATCTTATTAAAAAGCTTTTGCACAGCAAAAGAAACCACCAACGGAGTGAAGAGACAACCCACAGGGTGGGAAAAAATTTTGCTAGCTGTTCCTCCAACAAAGGGCTGATATCTCAAATATATAAAAAACTCAAAAATATTAAACCCCCAAAATTTAAAGACCCAATTACCCAAAAATGGGCAGCTGAAATGAATAGACACTTCTCAGATGAAGTAGAAACAGTAAATAAACATATGAAAAAATGTTCAACATCACTGGTCATTTGAGAGTTGCAAATTAAAACAACACTGAGATTCCATCTCACTCGAGAAAGAATGGTTATTATCAACAAATCAGCCAATAACAAATGCTAGAGGGGCTGTGGAGAAAAAGGAACCCTTCTCCACTGTTGGTGGGAATGTAGACTCATGCAACCTCTATGGAAACCAGTGTGGAGATTCCTCAAAAAACTAGGACTAGAGGTTCCGTTTGATCCAGCTATTCCCCTTCTTGGTATCTTCCCGAAAGAATAAAAAGCATCACGCCACAGAAATATATGCACGCCCATGTTCATAGCAGCACAGTTTGTAATAGTTGCCTATTAAGATAGAAATTAAATGGTATATAGGTCAGTAGAAAAATCAACTACTGGGATTGAAGTAAAGAACTATATCTAAAATGTAGCGATAGAGAGGGTGGGTGAATGGAAGGGAGGGAAGGGGAAGAGGGAAAAACCAAGACACATCATGTACAGGTACAAAATAACCATGTTGATTATGATCATTATGTATACAATGTACCAATACATGTTCTTGGTAAAATATAAAATAAAGTAAAAAATAAAAAAGAAATTATACTACAAATTAGAAAATATTCTTAACTGGATGAAATATCAAAGCTTGTAGACTGCAGCTAAGGCAGTACAAAGGAGTTTAACAGCCCTGAACATCTACCTTGGAAATGAAGAAAGCCTACAGATTGTTGTAATGCAAGGCCAAGCCCTCACAGTCGGTCCAAAGCAGACCTCTGTGAGGGAGACCGCTGCTCCCACAGGTCTGATGGTCTGGCAGATGGCCTTACAGCCATGTTGGAAAATGTCTAATGGACTCCGATCTTTTCCAGGATACAAAGCAAAAGTGTAATGACATATTTGAACTCAATCAAAAAGTCTTTCTGTTCATGTGAGATAGCTAAGAAAAAGCTGCCTTAGGAAATAGAAAAAAATTATTTTCCAATAATTTCCTATAGCTTTCAAACCACTATGTGCTACAAACATGCACTAATAAAAATAATAATTGAACTAAAAAACAATTAGATTGGGAAATAGTTCATATTCTCCCATTAATGTTCTTGTGAATCCAAGAACAATGAGATGATGACTTTGAACTTGCATGCAAATTTTTAAAAACTATTATTCCACGCCATCACCATTCTTAAAAGTATTTCTCTAGAGGATGCTCAAAGTCTTCAGTTGGTTCATGAACACTTCTATTCTTCTGTAACACTGTCCTGTACTAAAATAAGGAGTGATTTTATAAGCACACATAAAATATGATGTTATTTTGTTTCTTAAAGATGTGTTTAATCCGAAGTTGGAAGCCTACAATAAACGTTTTCTATCTTCTTCAAGGAGGTTTATGATCAACTAAACCTAACAACCAGAGCATTAATCCCATAATATTATTTGTCGTTATGTCATTACCAAGTCTACCTGCTAACATTTAGGAGGAAGAAAGAAACCCTCACTGTTTTCTAATGGACTCTCAATGTTAGCTATATTTTTGAATGTGGAATATGCACTGCAGTTCAAAAGACCGTGAGAACAGAAAACCGGTAAGACATGTCGTGTGAATTCTCAGAAGCAAAACTCCGAAAAAAATAACATGATGTTCACAAACTTAAAAGGTACAAACTAAGAGGATTTTACATCAGAGCCAAAAAGCAGGTCAAAGTTTCAACTGATGGACAAAGTCAGACAGAACATCACTTGTCTCCCTGTGACACCTGACTGAACTTTTGAAAGACCCCGATTTCTAATTTCAGCATTAACAAGGACAGAATAAGTGCTAATACCATATAATCATAATAATGATATTTTAACTTTTCTGCCATCTGGATGTAAAATTTAGAATCTTGGCATGGTTTTAATTAAAACAAAACATATTGTTTCACATAGCTAATGGCAATTCCTTTATGATAGATTGGATTATAAAACAAAATTCACCTACTAGCTGTGTGGAGGATGTACCTTTAATAAAGTTAAAAGAAATGTATAAAGAAAACAAATTACTGTCAAGATACATAAGAGGAAAAAGATAGGAAAGATGTGTTATAATTTCATTTATTTTTTAAACTTATCCACAAAAACTATGTTTATGGGATACCATGTGTTTTTTTGACACATGTATGCATTGTGCAGTATTCAAATCAGAGTAAACATCTATCTGTTCAATCATAATGTCTTTACTATGAAAATATTCCAAATTCGTTCTTCTAGTGTTTAAAAATACACAGTGTATTTTCATTGTCTATTGTTATTTAATCACTTTAGTATGGAACAGAACGCCAGAACTTCTTTTTCTACCTATTACTTAGTGCCCATTCATTTACCTTTCTCCATCCTTTCCTACTCTCTCTAAGAGGCAGATCTTTTTTTAGATTCTACATAGGAGTGAGGTAATGCAGTGCTGTCTCTCTGTGCCTGGCTTATCTTACTTAATTTAATGACCTCCAGCTCCACCTATGCTGTTACACCAGTGTTCCGCCCTTTTTTAATAGCTGAATAGTAATCCATTATGTATGCGTATGACATTTTCTTTATCCTTTCATCAGCTGACGAACACTTAGACTATTTCCATATCTTGGTTATTGTAATGCTACAATAAGCATAAACATAGAGATGTCTCTTCGACATACCGAGTTCATTTTCTTTGAATAGATACTCAGCAGTGGGATTGCTGGAGCATATGATAGCTATTTTCATTTTTTTGAGGAACATCCATGCTCCTTTTCCATAATAGCTACACTAATTTACATTCCCATCAACAGTATGCAATGGTCCTTTTTCCACATCCTTTCCCATATTTGGTACCTTTTACCTTTGTGATAATAGCCACTGTATGAAGACTGAAGCAACATATTGTGGTTTTGATTTACATTTTCCAGGTGATTAGTAATATTGAACACTTTTTCATAAACCTGTTGACTATTTGTATATCTTCTGATAATCATGTTACCATCAGACAATATGGCACTAAAGCCAGATAGTAAAACTGAAGACACGAACAATATATCTCAAATATCATCTTCCCTAAAATCACACATAGATCTAATACAATTCTAACTAGAAATCCAATGTTGCTACAGTTTCTGTTGCCCTTTTTAAACTAGTACGAAGTGCAATTTTACTTTAATTGAAGTCTAAAAATAAACACAAGAGGTGACTTGCCATAATTGAAACCTGTTATAATGCTACCAAAACAAAACTGTGAACAGATACTGGGAAATATATCAATTAAATAAAATTAGAGTTCAGATACAAGTACGATATATATGAGAAACATAGTTAAGATGATAAAAGGAAAATAAATGCACTGTGAGACCATAATCTGAGACCATAATGTTACGTGAAATAAATCAGACACACAAGCTAAAATATCACATAGTTTCTCTTATATGAGAAACCCAGAGTAAAAAATAAACACCAAAATAAAAGATAGATAATAAGAAGTAGGTATATAGATCTTTCTCAGAAGAGAAGGGGATCAAGAGATGGAGGAGCAGAGGAGGAAAGAAATGGGAGATGAAAAAAAGAAACGGATATGTAGTGTACGCGTACCAACTTCCCACAAAGAATGCAAACGTACCAAGAAAAGGAAAAGTATAAATAGAATTCAGTGGATGGATGAGCAAGGGAAGGGAAAAGGGATAAAAGAAGGAATTAAGATACGTTCTGCACAGGTAATAACTTCACAAAAGGAATATAAACGTTATGTACTACAGGCATGTACTAATAAAAGTTTTTAAAATGTAATCTTAATTTAGAATAAAGTAAGTCCTTTCTTTAATCAATGGTCCTGTCATAATTAATTATTAATTTAAAATAAACAAATAAGTAGACCTTCTTTCTGATCTAAAAATTAATGGCTATAGTGATTAAAATCCAAATGTGAAAGAATAATAAAAATGATAAAATAATGTGTGAGAGAATATTTGTAGATCTTTAGATGAAAAGTCTTCTTTAGCAAGATACTAAATCTAAGAGGAAAGACTGATAGATTTGATAACTGAGATGTTTTT
>PVJO010029436.1:0-16875 GCA_004026905.1 Hystrix cristata | reverse complement strand
GAAACAGGAAAACAATTCAATGAAAAGAATAAGTCAATACCTCTCAGTAACAACTCTTACATGAATTGTCTGAATTCCCCCAATCAAAAGACACAGATTGTCAGAATGCATCAAGAAACAAAACTCAACAATATGCTATATACATATTTAATCCTAAAAGGAATGAAAAGACTAAAAATCAAATAATGGAAAACAATATTTCATGCACTGGGAAACTGAAAACAAGCAGGAGAAACTATCCTATTTTTATACAAAGTGAACTTCAAGCCAAAACTGATCAGAAGAGGTTAAGAAGGTCACTACATATTGATTAAGGGAAAAATTCAACTGGAAGGCATAACAATTATAAACACATATGCACCAAATACCAGCATGCCCAACTTCATAAAACAAACATCAATGGACATAAAATATCAGATAAACATAAATATAATTATAGTGGGGGACCTCAATACCCCACTATCACAAATAGATCAACTAGACAAAAAAAAAATCAACAAGGAAATATCACAGCCAAACAAACCCTTCAAACAAATGGACTTAATAGATGTCTACAGAGTGTCCCACCCAACAACAGCAGAAAACATATTCTTTTCAGCAGCATTTGGAACATTCTCTACAAAATACCACATGACATCCCATAAACCATATTTCAGTAAATGCAAAAAAGTAAAAATTATTCCCTGTATTTTATCACATCATAGTGCAGTGAAACTAGAAATCAATGGCAAAGGAAACTACAGAAATTATGCAAATGCAAAGAAATTGAACAATAATCTCTTGAATAATCAATGAGTCACAGAAGAAATCAAGGAAGAAATTAGTTCCTAGAATCAAACAGTAATACCAGTACAATATACCAGAAATTACGGGACACTTTGAAAGCAGTCCTAAGAGGGAAGTTTATAGCTGTGAATAGCCATAACAGAAAAAAAGAACAAACCCAAATAAACAATCCTATGATACACCACAAGGTCCTAGAAAAACAAAAACAATCCAAATCCAAAGCTAGTACAAGGAAGAAAATTACTAAGATCAGAACAGAAATTAATGAAATAGAGACTAAAAAAAAAAATTAAAATGATCAATAATTAGAGCACTGGATCTTCAAAAAAAATTAACAAAATAGACAAATCTTTAGCCAATCTTACCAAAAAAGGAAAGAAAAGACCCAAATTAATCCAATTAGAAATGAAAGATGTGAAATCATAATGTACATCACCAGAATCCAGAAGATTATTGGTAACTACTTTGAGAACCTATACTCCAATAAAGTGGAGAACACAGAAGAAATGGATGGACTTCTAGACTTGTATGAATTACTGAAACTGAACCAAGAAGATATAGAAACCCTGAATAATCCAATAACAGCCAACAAAATTGAAGGAGTAATTAAAAAAAAAAAAAACTCTACCAACTAAGAAAAGCCCAATACTCAGTGGATTTACTGCTGAATTCTACAAGAACTTTAGGGGGAGACTGAATGCCAGTATTCCTCAAACTCTTCAGTAAAATTGAAAGGGGAGGAATACTCCCAAATCATTCCTGGAAGCTGGCATTACTGTGATTCCAAAACCAGAAAAAGACTAAATCAAAAAAGACTTATAGCACAATCTCTTTAATGATCTTGAATGCAAAAATCCTCAAGATACAATACTGGCAAACAAAATACAACAAATCATCAAAAAGATCATACATCACAACCAAGTTGTCTTCCTCCTAGGGATATAAGGATGATTCAAAATATGCAATCAATAAATGTTAATACATCACATAAACATAAGGACAGAAATCACAGAACCATTTCAATGGATGCAGAAGAAGTCTGACAAAATCCAACAGCCATTCTTAACAAAATCACTGAAGAAAATAGATATAAGCCAGGCGTAGTGGTGCACACCTGTAATCTCAGCACTTGGGAGGCTGAGGCAGGTGGATTGCTGCGAGTTCAAGGTCAGTCTGGGCTATGCAGTGAGTTCAAGACAAGCCTGGACTACACAGCAAGACCCTATCTCAAAAAGACAAAACAGAAAAATGGAAATAGATATAGAAGGACTCTATCTCAATCTGACAAAAGACATTTATGACAAACCAAGGACCAATGTCATATTAAATGAGGAAAAATTTAAAAGTTTCCGTATAAAGTCAGGAACACAACAAGGATGTCCACTATCATCGCTCCTGTTCAACATAATACAGTACTTCAAACATTAGCCAGAGCAATTTGGCAAAAAGAAGAAATAAATGGGGTACACATAGGAAAGGAAGAGGTCAAATCATCATTACTTGCAGATAGCATAATATTCTAAACAGAAGATCCAAAAAATTCCACCTAAAGACTTCTAGAATTAATAGCCAAATTCAGTAATGTAGCAGGATACAAAAATCAACATGCCGATAGTGTCCTTGTACACCAATAATCAATAGTGTTCCTGTATACCAATAATGAGAAAGAAGTTAAGAAAACAATACCATTCACAATAGCATAAAGAAAAATTAAATACTTAGCAATTAACTTAACCAAAGAAGTGAAAGACCTCTAGAGTGAAAACTGCATTATTCTGAAAAGGAACATTGAAGAGGACTTCATAAAATGGAAAGATACTCCCCGTATCTGGATATGCAGAACCAATATTGTAAAAATAGCCATACTCCCAAAACTGATATGCAGATTTAATGCAACCCCAAGTAAAATTTGAACAGCAATCCTCATGGAATTGGCAGAAACAATCCTAAAATTCATATGGAACAAGAAACCCAGAATAGCAAAAGCAATCCTGGGTAACAAGAGCAAAGCAGGAGGCATCACAATCTTGGACTTCATCTTATACTACAAAACTACAGTGATTAAAAACAACAAGTACTGGCCAAAAACCAGATATGTGGATCAAGGGAACAGAACAGAAGATGCAGAAACAACTTCGGGCCATTCGGCTATCTGATCTTTGACACAGGAGCCAAAAACACCCTGGAGGAATCATAGTTTCTTTAACAAATGATGATGTGGAAACTATCCACAGGCAGAAGACTGACTCTAGACCCAAATCTCTTACCATGTACTAAACTCAAGATAGATCAAAGATCTAAATGAAAAACAGAAACAATCTTCTGGAAGATAAAATAGGTAAAACTCTTGATGACACAAGCATAGGCAAGAACTTCTTAAACAGAGCCCCATTTGCACTAGAAACAGTACCAAGAATCAACAAGTGGGATCATATCAGATTAAAAACTTACAGAAAAGGAAACAACCAACAGAGTGAAGAGACAACCTACAGAATGTGAAAAAAATTTTGCCAGCTATTCCTCAGAGGACTAGTATCTAGAATATATAAAATAAAAAACACCAAAATATTAGGCTCCCCAAAATAAAAGACTCAATCAAAAAATGGGCAACTATAATGAATAGATATTTTTCAAAAGAAGAAATACAAATGGCTAATATGAGAATGTGTTCATCATCTCTTGCCTTTAGAGAAATGCAAATTAAAACAATACTAACTTTCCACCTTACTCCAGAAAGAATGGCTATCATCAAGAAACCAAATAATAAATGCTGACAAGGCTGTAGGGAAAAAGGAACTCTTCTACATTGTTGGTGGGAATCTAAACTAGTACAATCATTTTGGAAGTCGGTATAAACATTCCTCAAGAAACTAAACGTAGGAATTCCATACAACCCAGCTATTCCCCTTCTAGGTATCTTTCTGAAAGAGTTAAAGACATCATATTACAAGGATACATGCATATGCATGTTTATAGAAGCATAACTCATAATAGCTAAATCACTGAAGCAGCCTATATGTCCATCAACAGATGATTGTATAAAGAAAATATGTCAATTACACTCAGCAGAGTACTACTCTGTCACAAAGAAGAATAAACTTGAGCCATTTGTAGGAAATGGGTGCACCCTGAGAGAATAATGTTAAGTGAAATAAATCAGACACATGGCTTAAATAGCACATGATTTCTCATATATGAGAAACCCAAAATATATATAAGAGCAAAATAAATGATAATATGAAATAGCAAGACAAGTCTTTTGCAAAAGGGAAGGGGACCAAGAGATGGAGAGATTGGGGAGGGCATTATTGAGGATTTAAAATAATTTTCTTTTTCCTGGTGCTGGGGATCGAACTCAGGGCCTTACACTTCCTAGGCAAGCACTCCAACCACTGAGCTAAAACCACAGCCCCTTAAAATAAATTTTACATTTTAAAATACTTTTCAGGTTTTTAGCACTTTTACAGGTTCATGGAAAGGCATAAGAAAGTCATTAGATCTTTTTAATAAGAAATTACCTTGTTGAACACAATTTTCAACTAAAACTGCAATATTTTCCATAATTATTCTCTGTCTTAGCTATGCTCTGTCAAGTAGTACAGGTAAGTAGAATGTAAATAAAACCAAAGAGGATAGATCAAAAAGTAGGTCAGTAAAATTAAACACATTTTAATAAGTTTTATTCATTTTTCTTTTGCACACAAACCATGTGAAAGTGAACTATAGAAAATGCTTTTCATGTATGCTTATTCAAATTTCTTTTATTTCTCTTGTTGGCTATGATTTGTGATGAAATTAAGAATAATGCTTCGATTTTTAGAAGTATATTGCTGTTTGTGTGCAAGATTTTAAGCATCATGCTATGTGTTGCTGGTGAAGTTTGCACAAATGAATACCGAAGAATCATATTGTCAAATATTTCATTTTATAAATTAGTTCTTAAGAGGATAAAGTCCTGCAGCTCTGTAGAGAGTTAGTGGTAATGCTGGGATTAGTAGTGTTCAAACCGGTATTACTACAACCACCTACTTTGCTTTTTTGAGTTATTTTTCAGAAGTTTACTTCATGTTTTGACATTAAATCAAATTTGGAAGTATTTCTTCCCATGGCAGCACAAAATCCACCTGGTACCCTCCCACAGCACTGCACACAGGGGAGGAGCTTTTACACATACCTGGTGCTCGTGCCAGGAATAGTTCCTTGTAATAAGGGTCGTCCCGCAACTCATTTGCCCGGTTGCAGCACACAGAGAAAGCTGTGATGCACCTCGGGCCTACAGTAATCCGCGTGGCCCTCTCTGTGCAGCTCTCCTGGCTTTTACGAGCTCCATCGTAACAGCACTTCTGGACGACAGGGTGAGTGAACTTGGAGGCTGTGAGGATAATTCAGCTGTTTTTAGCCAAGTACAGATTCGGTCTCAGGTCTGAATTTAGAGACTCTGGTCCAACTTCCTCCCTGGTGTCTTCTGCCTCATCCCACTTAGTACTAGGGACCAACAATCCAGCTGGAATAGCTCCCAGAATGGGAAATTGTTCCCATTCCTATTCTATTGTTCCTATTCTAATTGTTCCTATTCTATTCCAAGGATCACTGCAGAAAAATTCTTCCTGACATCTACTAATCCAGTCTAACGATTGTCACTGGTGTCCTTACTGGAACCCGCAAGATCAATTCTCTTGCACCTTGTTCTTTTTAGTGATTGCCCAGTATTTGATAATGTTTTCTTGCCTTAATTTAGACTGCTTTCCTATGACATAACTGGTTTCCAAACACTCATACGGTTACACTCCTCTGATCGAGGCACTCAAACTGCACATCCTGGTGGGTATATAGAACATTTACTTTAAAACAAAAGCAATACCAAAAAAAACACCAAAGGGGATGTAAGAGTTGATAATGCCCTTTTCTGTCATTCAGAGATGAGGAAATAGAGGTGTGAAGTAGTCATAGCTGCTAGGGGGCAGAGCCAGGCCTGGAGCCAAGAACCAATAAACGTCATGAGGGAAATGATAGGACCACAGTAGGAAAGGTCTGTTCCTCTTCTGGTTTTTTAACCCCCTAAGATAGTTCAGTTTTCAGAAATTCACTTTGCAGCGATGTAATACTGATTACAATTCTTGTCTGGCCTAGGTTGGAGTACGGCATTACCGAGGAGTTCTAAAAAGAATCACGTATTATAAGTTACCACTTTCTGAGTTCCTCCTGAGCTAAGTGTCTCACCAGCACGTTCTCATTTTATTCTCATAACTCTGTGAGGCAGAGAAAAATGATCCCCAACAAAGCAGGGTCTTTGATACCAGTCCTATTCAAGTTTGAATTCTACCTTTGCCATTCACTACCTCCACATGATGTTGAACATGTTACTTAATTTTTCTGTGTTTCCATCTCTTCATCTGGAAAATGAGAATAATAAGAGTAGCTGCTTCATGTGATAGACGTGAGTATTCAATGAGAAAACCTAAGTATGGGGCATCAACAGTGCATGGTGTACAGTGAGAATTCAGCTAGTCTTACCTACTATCCTAGCCTTAAAGTTCATCAGACCTAGCTTCTGTGATAATTTGATGGAAGCCCTACACTTAATTGCTGTACTAGATATTTTGATAGAAACTAAAATGTGTAGACAGTATCTAGTGACTCTCTAACTACAGGAAATGGACATGAAAGATACCTATTTCCTTTAGGTTAAGACTGTACTAAATCAGTGTGGATTAATTTACTGTTTGCTTTATCCCTCTGGAAAGTGAAAGCTGGAAGTCCTATAGATCTTTTCACCTCTTCTACAGCAGTTAGCTAGGATTACAAAATGTTGCACATCTACGGTTATTTCATTATATCTTTTGGGAAAATGAAACTTTAGAGTACCTAGAGTGTCTATTTCCTCTTTCAAGGATCTTCTCGATCTGTGAATGTTCTTGTATGATCCATCTATTAAAAAAGACAGAGAATCCATGAAATTAAGTACTGAAAGCAGTGACAGAGTCGTAGCAAACCCATTTCATCAGATATCATGTCTTCTTTCCCACAAAAATCTTGATCTACAACATCAGTAAATGGATGTACATAATCGGAGCGAACATAAGTCTTGGTAGCAGTGTCATTGTGTGCTCTTTGCAAAAGTGTATTGTCTCAAGAAGCTCAAATAAGATTTTTTAAAAGCAGCAAATTCCATACATTTTTAAGGTGGTTTGTTCATCTCTTGAAAACATATTGAATACTCCTTTCTTTCAGACAAGGAACACAGTACTTCATAAAATCCTGTCCCTGTCCTCATGAAGGAAATAATAGTTCATTCTATTCATGTTAATAACATCTTACTGAGTACAAGGGTATTATTATGTGTGGAACTGTCTCCCATTACCATCAAACTGGTATTTGGAAGTCCTAACTTCCTTTAGCTCGGAATGTGAATACATTTGGAGGTGGGGTTTTTAAAGAGGTTACATGAGGTTAGTTAAGGTTAAATGACAATCTAATCCAGTTTGACTAGTGTCCTTGTAAGAGGAGCTCAGAGCACAGATGCATGGGAGAAAAGACCAAATGAAGACAAATGAAAAGGCAGCCATCTGTTAGCCAAGGGGAGAGGATTCAGAAGAAACCAGCTCTGCAACATCCTGATCTTGGACTTCTAGCCTCCATAACTGTGAGAAAACAAATTTCTGTTGTTTAACATAACCAGGTGATGGTGTTCTATTATGGTACCCTATTCAACTAACACAGGAGGAAAGGTCCATTATTAAAAGACAGTGTGGGAGTGGGGGCTAGAGGAAAAGGTAAAACTTGAGCTTTTGTGGCAAATTAGAGGGGGAAACTAGAATATTCATGTTACTTGTTTGAAAAGAAGAATTAATTACCACTTTGTTGGGAATCATCTGAATTTACATTGGTGAGGACAGTGAGTCCTGCTGTGTAGAACACATCGGCATTGTTTCTGCCACCATTTGCTCCACAGCCCTGGTCACTTTTAACGGAAGCTCCAAATACCTGTTCAGAAAGGAAATCATTCCCTCAAAAACACAACACTTGACGGCCAGTAGAAGAATACCTGACTTGTAGATAATGATAATTTCAAGTCGATCACTTATTGAATAGTTGAAATCTAATTTTGCAGTTTTCCCAACTATTTCTTCTCTTCTCTAGTTTTTACTTTATGGGTTTATGAATATGCACTATGAAAAATTCACCCAGGAGCTAACCTGAAGAAGGATAACTCTCATTTGAAAGTCCTTAGAAAATGATTTACACTCTTCCTTCTTAAGGCTTTGAACACTGAGTTAATCAATAAAATATCCTTTGAAAGAATGAATAAATAAGTGGATGAAATACTCAGTATCCCTCCTGGTCCTTTTCTAAATTCTGAGAAGACGGATGAGACCCTGTATCTATCGCATTGTTCCAACAAAGATGGAGCAAAACACAGCGTAGGAATGCTCAATGAATTACTTTTGGTTAGGGAGGTTCCATCCTCACAAAATGTGCAACCATGGCCCACGTGACCCATGAAAGTGATTCTTAGTGACTAATTGGTTGGAGGAGGTTTGTGTCCATGGAAGGGGTAGGGAGAGGGGAAATAGCTGTTAAAGTCTGCTATTACTTTATTGTGTGTAGCTATATTTTCTCCCACACCATGCCCTTTCTTTCTGCTTCCCTCGCCAGTGAATTCAGCACATTCAATCCACTAGAACACTAGCATATCCTTTCCCTGGAGTGGACAATAATAATAATCATCTAATTTTATGTATTCACTTAAAAGATGCCTTCTCTCAGATTCAATAAGATCATTTTTTATTCCGACTAGTGGCTTAGTAAACGAGATGATGCTCTCTCAGTCACTAAAGGGAAGATGGTTTGAAATTGGTAATTTTGGAGGTTTATTTCTAAACATGGATTTAATTATGTTTTTGTTTGTAAGAAGCTTGACTGTTAGCATTTCATTGAGAATTATTCCAAGTGAAGTGTGTTAATGTAAAACAAAATGAGTTGGAGAGTAAATTAAGTAGGTAAAGACCTTTATATATTTAGAAGGATAATTTAAAGTGATAACACATTTGATTCTTTGTGTTGTTTCACTCTGGCCATAAGTCACTTGAATCTTAACTTTTCCTTATCAATAATATGGGACTGTGCTGGTAAGCACAACACACTTTAAATATAATGCTCATTATCAACACCCATCTCATAGGATTGTTTTAAATATCCAATAAGACAATAGATGTAATGGCTTAGAGTAGTTCAGCGTATAGTAAGTGTTCAATAAATGTTAGCTCTTGGAATTATTATCCTCCAATGGAGCTGAGAATGCAGACATTGGTATAGTTACATCTTTTTCTTTTATTCTTCTCCCAAAACCAGCCCACGGAACCCTGAGAGAACCATGGTGGCCACTGGGCTGTAAGTCATGCCATACACTAGTAACCACAAAGTTTACCCTACTTAACTCTTTCCATGGGACTTTCGCTTTTTCCTTCGATCCCATCTGGATCAGCACCATCCACTGCTGTTAATGCTACCCACAACTCTGACTGAGTTTCCATCACAAGTGATATAGCTTCGCCTGGAAAATGTACATCTTTACTTGGAGACAGATGGATCTAAAATTAATTTAAAAAGAAATCATCTTAATGTGAGATTAAATAGTCACTCAGGAGGAACTCAGAGGGGAACAAGTAATTTGTGACTCACCCGGAGCTGCTTGCCACACTTTTCTTCAATATTTAGGCAGACTGAGTCAGACACTATCTCTGTTGTCTGCTCGCCTCTGACGATGTAATAGACCAGGAGATGGGCTGTAGGAACCATGTGTTGAGTCACAGAAAGGTTTAACATTTGGGAAGATAAAGCTGGGTTTCTCTTCTCTGTGCCAAAGTGAACGATTTTGCCCTTAGATGAAATCTAAAAGTACACAGCAAAAAATAAACATCAGATCGGGCTTAAAGTTGGGGTAGAAATTGGGCAGAAATAAAAGAATTTAATGTCCATTCATCATTTACCAAACATCAGGTATATGAACATGAACATGTTCAATCCTCACAATTTTGTGTTATGGTTATTCATTCCATCTAGCAGTTAGAGAGACCAAGGAAGTGACAGAATATGAATTAGAACCTTGATCTTGTTGACCCAAAGCCCTAGCCTTCTTAGTTTGTATTTTAAATAGCAATGAACAAAGTTTGGCATCACTAGATCCATTACTGAGCACAAGACTTGAATTCTTCCCTTTGGAAATAAGGCATATTCTTTTTTTTTTTTAATTTTTTTATTATTTTTTACCAAGAACATGTATTGGTACATTGCATACATAATGATCATAATCAACATGGTTATTTTGTAAGGCATATTCTTAAGGACCGCTGGGAAGGCCATCAGTCTGCTGCCCGCTAATACTTTATTAGCCATGAAACATTGCTGGGGTCACTGACCAGTCTAGAGACTGGGTGAAGGTTTTGACCAAATCGGTGGCATCATGGTGTGGAAGAAATATTGATTTAGGACTCTGAAGACTTTCAACAAGATCCTAAACCTACCTATCAGCACTTATGAGCATGGAAGGTCATTCAGCCTTTCTAGGGTATTGCATTGTCTGCCGAACTAGAAAAAAAAATTGTCATGAAGCTTTTGTTGTGACTGTGCTTTATAAACTGGAAAGTACGAAAGTTTACTCATTTACTCACTATTTAGTCAATTATGTCAGGTAATGAGTTATTTTAAGGACTATTTGTATAAGTAAAGAGAAGGTTGCAAATAGGACACTGGATGCAAGAAAGACATTACTGAACTTACCAGATAACTATAGTGTGTAATTTTGTCGGTATATGGACTTTTAGGGGTAACATTTATGCTCAGATGTTCTCCCACAAGCAGACTCCTGTAACTATCTGTCCAGCTAAGGGAGAGGAAACTTTGACTGGGTGATGAGTAGGTCACTGCTTTATAGTCAATGCCAGCCTGACGCTCTTCGGAAAGGTCTGGGTCATCAGTTCCAACCTAAAAGAGAGAGTGCCGATGAATGAAAAAATGCTGGTCCCTAACTTTGCATCAGCGATAATGATGGCAATGCTGGTGATGGTAACTGCTAATACTTGTCTTGCATATTTTAGTACCAGGTCTGACTCCAGGTGCTTAGCGTGAATGAATACATCCATACCCCTCACAAATCTTCAGACTTCCCAGCACTTTATGAAAAGGCAAGTTAGTCACTGCCTAAAATCATGTTATTGAGTGACTACAGAAAAGCTATTAGTTTAAAAATAATAAAATTAATTATGCAAATTTAGGCTTTTGCAGAAGAGTCCAGTGAAATCAAAGGAAAGAAAAGATCCTAGACCTACGAGTGACCTTCCTTCTCAAATGACATGCCAAAGTATTGACTCATTTCTTTGTGCCAAAAGCAGGCAGAAGGAGGTATTTGAGGAGAGAAAAAATGTAGAACACAATGTGGAATCTTTTTTTTCCCCAAGAGGCAAGTATGTGGCATTATTTTTTAAATTGACGAATTAAAATTGTATATATTTATGGTGTATAACATGATGTCTGATATACGTATATGTTGACATATGTATACATTGTGGAATGGCTAACTCAAGCTAATTGACATACATACTACCTCACATACATATATTTATTGTTATGCAAACACTTAAAGTCTACTTTCTTAGGAATTTCAAGTAATTACACATTTTTATCAACTATAATCACATGGTGGCATTATATGACAGATCTCCTTAACTTAAAACATTCCTGTGTAAATGAAGTTTTGTATCCTTAGACCAAAACCTCCCCATTCCTGCCTCAGTCTTGGTAAGTGGCATTCTACTCTGGCCATCTATGAGTTTGGCTTTTTAGGTACTACATGTAAGCAAGATTATGTGACATTCGTCTTTCTGTTCCTGGTTTATTTCACTTGACATGATGTCCTTCAAGTTCATCCATGTTATCACAAATGACAAGATTTTCTTCCACTGTAAGGCTGAATAGTATTCGATTGTGTGTGTATATCACATTCTCTTTATCTGTTCACCCACTGATGGATACTTAGGTTGATTCCATATCTTAGTTATCATAAAATGCTGCAATAAACATAAAGGTGCTAATATGTCTTTGTGATCCTGATTTCCTTTCTTCTATTTTATTTTTTTCCTCTCTTTTAGATGTATACACAGTAGTGGAACTGATATCCGTGGTAGTTCTATTTTTAATTTTTTAAAGAACCTCTATGTTGTTTTCATAATGACTACACTAATTCCATTTCCATGAATAATATGCAAGGATTTCCCTTTCTTCATTCATTATGAACACTTCGTTGTCTTTCATTTTTTAATAGTAATTCTTACAGGTGTGGTGTAAGAGTTCATTATGGCTTTCATTTGCATTTCCTTGAACATTAGTGATATTAAGCATTTTTTCATATAGTTATTGACCATTCAAATATCTTCTTTTTAGAAATGTCTGTGCAAGTCCTTTGCCTATTTAAATTTTTTTTTCATGTTATTGAGTTGAATGCCTTATGTATTTTAGCTCTTAACTCCTTATCAGGTATGTGGTTTGAAAATATTGCTTCCTATTCTGTATGTTATAATTTCATTTTGTTTACTGTTTCCTATGTTGCACAGGAGCTTTTCAGTTTGATACAATCCTATTTATTTTTATTTTTGTTGGCTGTGCTTGATCATATTTTAAAAATTCATCATTCAGACCAATGACTGATTTTCACATGTTGACTTTTTATCCCCCAGCTTTGCTGAAGTCATTTTTTAGTTCTAATACTTTTTTTAAACCCCAAGACTCTAATTAGTCTTTGGGTTTCCATCGAATAAGACCATGTTTTCTATGAATAGAGACAATTTAATTTTTTCCCCACTTGGATGGTTTTTATTTCTTTTTCCAGTCTGATTACTCTGATGGACTCCCAAAACTATGCTAAATACAAGTGGAGAAAGTAGACAGCAATGTTTTGTTCCTGATCTTAGAGAAAAAGCCTTCAAATTTTCACCACTGAGTATGATGTTAGCAGTGGGCGTGCCATATATGCCCTTTGTTGTATTAAGGTATATCCCTTCTACATCTAATTTGTGGAGAGTTTTAATGCGAAAGGATGTTGAATTTTGTCAAATGCCTTTCCTGCATCTATAGATATCATTATGTGCTTTTTGTCCTTTATTCTGTTAATGTGCAATATCACATTTATTGGTTATTGTACATTGAACCATCCACAGATCCCAGGCACAAATTCCACTTGATCATGGTGAATGATCCTTCTGAAATGCTGTTGAATTTGGTTTGCTAATATTTTGCTGGGATTTTTGCATTTCTGTTTTTCATGCATACTGTCTTGTAATTTTCTCTTCGTGTGCTGACTTTGACATCAGGGTAATGGTGGCCTTCAAAACGAGTGTAAAATAATTATTTTGAATTCTTTATCAGGCAATTCAGTCAACTCTTTCTTTAGGGTGAGTTACTGGAATATTTCTGTGTCCTTTTGTGGCATGATGCTCCCTTGGTTTTCCATGTTTTTCATTACCTTGCATTGATGTCTATGCGTTCGATGGAGCAATTATTGGGTGAGTGGGCTAGTTCTGGATTCGGCAAGGGCAGGTGATGTCATCATTGGTCCACAACAGCCAGTGCTCTGGGTATCCGCAGCTGCAGAGGGGGTCGTTAAGGGCTTCGGCACTGAAGGCTGCTGGGATCCTCCAGATCGCTTATCCTCCTACCAGGAAAGTTGTGGCCTGGGGGCACCTCCTGGTGCCAGCTCCAAGCTACAGGCACCCTGCAGCGGCGGTGGCACCATTGTCTGATGCACAATGCCTGCAGAGAAGCAGCTGATCTTGGGAAAGGAGCACAAACTTAAAAGTTGATGAAAATTTTGGATGTGAATGGCAATAATGGTAAGTGATTTCAGCACCACTTAGGAGAAAGTGGGATATTTTAGGAGCATAAATAAGGCCTATTCTTGATGTTAAAGTGCTAAATAATAGGTCCCTCTTATAAATACATGTTCCATGCTTTTCCAGCTCTTGAACAAGAGGCTGGAACCATCTATAAATAGCAGAAGAATTAGATATTATTTGCTGGCATTTCATCCTTACATTTAAAAAGGGATATGCATTCACTCAACCAGTATTTACTAAGATGTGTAAGGAACTATACTAGCTGCCAAGGACAAAAAGATGAACAAGCCCGACATAGCTCTTGTCTTTAGGAAATGCAAAATCTGTAAGACAGAGCTGTAGGAAGCATCTACCTCATGAGCAGAGGGTAGTTATAGAAAGTTTTTTGGAGGATAGAGCTAAAGCTAGCCTCAAAATAAGTAAGAGTTAGGAATCAAAGACTGAAGAATTGTCCCAGGTAAGAGGTACAGAGTCCTTGTGGCAACAGAAATCAGAGTGTTAGGAAGCTGCCGCTCTCCAGGATGGTAGAGTAAGGAGTGTGATGGGAAGAGTGGTGAGCAGTCAGGTTGGAGAGCTGAGCAGAATCAAGGTTAATCGAAGTCAGATTTATCTCAGAATGATAACCCATTCCTCCTTTCCACAACAAGAGGAGTAACTGGGAGAAGAGTGAGAAACTGAGTGGCTGTTGGGGTCATCCAGTGAAATAGGGCATGTGGGAGGAGTCCAGGTTTGAGGTTGGCAGGCAGTCCTGAATTTTAGGCAAAATAATGTTTATGCTTCTTTGAACCACTGAAGAAAAACATATGCAAAAGCAGTGCTTTGACTCTTCAGCCTGATGTATGGCAGCAGAAGGAATCACTGAGAAAATATATAAATTAAGAAAGAATGTGTCACTTGAGAAGAGAGAAAGCTCTAGCTAGATTCCTGAAAGTCACTCTCATTTAGAAGGTAAGTAGAGACTGCTGGTTCTAAATGGAGACTATAAAGAACAAAGAAGACAAATGAAAAGGAAAGAGACATGGGAAAATACAGGCCACAATAGACCGTTTAAAGAAAAAATAGTAGTCAACTGTACCAAATGTCTCAGAGAAGGCAAGAAAGATAAGGACTGAAAAATACTTGATTGCCTTAGCAAGCAGCTCACGTCTCACCCATGTAAGAGCAGTTTCAGTGGAGTCAGGGGGGCAGTAGTTTGGGGGAAGTTGAAGGGAGAGAACATGTAGGTGATTTTTTTAGAGTATCTGCCAGGTGAAGTTAAGGAGAGATGCTGACAGCTGGAAATAATGGATATGAAAAGATTGTGTCAGCAGTCTTACATTCCAGTAGCTGTTCTTGTTCTAGACTTTCCAGATTTAGTCTTACGTTTAGCATTAAGAAGAAAAAGTTCCCTAAGTACAAAATAGACGGACGTAGATCCTTTATGAAATGGTCAGTACACTAAATTATATCTTCTGTGCTCAGAAAATGTCTCCAAACAGTTCACTGAGCTTATTCACCAAATCTTCCTCATCTGTCCTATACAACCACTACCATACAGACTAAGGCAATATTAGAAAGTGCAACAAGTGCGAATTGTGCTTACATAAAACTCCAGAGCTGTCACGCCAGTGGGAATGTCAACCATAAATGAAGCTATGCCATCATGATCATTTGTCGTACTTTTCCTTGGATCCAGATCTCTTTTCTCCTGAGTTTTATCCACTATTTTTGCTTTCAGGATTACTGGAATCCCTCCTACAAAATGGGCAGAAGAATCCTTTACCTGCACCTGTCGGACCAAATCCATTGCAATAGTTAATGTTTATTCTGTTACGAGAAGAAAATCCAAAGATAATTCCCTCCTTTGTTCCCAAGCACAAACTTGGTAGGATTTATCTCAATAGATAAACGCGGTTACATTAATGCTGTGTTTTCATCACTCCAGGCATATGTGACACAAATTACATTTAATTCAATTCAATAATGAATATTGAATGTTTAATAAAAGCAGGGCTCTTTGCTATATAACTGTCCTTAAGAAGACACAGGTTTCTTGCAAGTACAAGGCCCTGAGTTCAATCCCAAGCACCAAAAAAAAAAAAAAAAAAAAAAAAAAAAAAAAAAAGGAAGACACAGGTTTGGTGAAAGTATTACCAGGGCTGGATCTGAGCTGTTGTTTTACAGTATAGTCTTGCTGGTTACCTTTTCCTATTCCTCAGCCCCCATAATTCTCTTTGCCATCTAAATGCCTACACTGGAGGTCAGGGAGAAGCAAAACCCCTCTGAGATTCTTTTCTTCCATTTTTCCACAGATGAAATAACCTACCAGAAAATGAGGAAATGCAGCCATATGAGATTTTCTACTCATCTAACCTTGATGACATAAGGAATTCCAGGCTTCAAAGAAAGAGGAGTAGCAACCAAATCCAGTGTGTACAAAGATGGAGGACGTGTGATATCAGTTCCGTCGATTTCTTTTAATCTACCTGCTGGAATAACATGTGTTGCTTTGAGAATTTGGAAAAATACAACATAGTACAATAATGATCAGAGTGGGTACTCATTCTGTTCCCATATGTTTTTTTTTAATTTGGACGTGGACAAACCATTCATTCATTCTTTGGTCCCATCACACAAAATTATTAATCCCTGTTGGATGATTTTCTGTGGCCACACTGTGAAGTAGTACAGTGTGGTTCACAGGAGTTGACAAGATGCCTATAGTCTATTTCAAATGGTGCCCTATTCCAGACCATTTGTCAGATAATTTATCACACTTTTTTATTCACATAACCAGAGCAAAACCTCATGAATCCAAAAATTGATGAGACACATGTGAAACAGATGGCTCTTATCTCCAAGGCAACATTTACAAGTAGTATGGTAAAAGATATATGTTAAATATTTAATAGTATGTAATCCAATGTCCAAATGACTGAGGGATGCTTTCATAATGTGAATAATTTTACAATCTTATTTATTTCTTACAATTCGTTAAAATTATCTGGTACCAGGATTATCCATACTTTTTAATAACATAAAAAGCCATCTTGTGTATATAGGATTGCAGAAAGATGTATTTCATGAGCACATCCCCTACATGGTGCTAGTGGATAATATTTTGGTCAACTGTATCTGTACTTGTCCAACATTACACCAATAGTAAGTTACATATTTCTATTCAAATTTTGGAATAAGAAAGAACTTTAAGAAATGAATTCAT
>PVJO010029435.1:0-16824 GCA_004026905.1 Hystrix cristata | reverse complement strand
TAAAGGGGCATCATATGCAGCGAGATTACACAGGGTCATGACACTTCTAGAGCCCCTGCTCCTGCTTCAAAGGACTGACGTGCTACTGAGGAGATTTAATATGAATTCCAAATTCCTCCTTATAGAAATTAAAAGGGAAATTAATTCTGGCTCAAATGAGACTAAATTTGAATCCCTGGTTCAAATAGAATCTTCTATATTTTATGAAGTATTTCTACCCATGCTGGAATTATATTTTCCCTTAGTTTTTTCCTCCAGGTTAAAAAAAAAAAAAACCCTTATTTTCTTGGGCCGTTCTTCAAAAGTCGTGGTTTTTATGACTTAAAGCATGTTGGGGTCTCATTTGAACACTGTGCTGGTCTAAACAGAGAGATCGTAAAGACCGCCCAAGGTGAAGGCAGGCAGAGCGCTATCACTGAAGAGGAAACGCCTTCAGTTCTCCATTTGTCTTTCCGCAATGTACCTCAACTACTGTGTGCTGGCAAAAAGTACATTTTATAGAAAATCAGCAAGGTTGTGAAGCGTGCCCTTTTTATTCCTCTTTGAGTTCATTTTATACTTTTTCTTGGAGAGGGGGCTTTGCAATAATGAGCAAGAACAAGAGAAGTACGGAAAGAACAATCAGTGTGTACAGAAACTGGACAACCGCATACACAGGTGGAACGAAGTTAAATTAAAATTGGAAGAGAGAAGCTTTCATTTTAGTATTAAAAACAACTCTTCTAGAGAGAACTCATATTCTCATTATTATATTATTAAAAAAACCAAAAACGTCTCCAAAACTACACGTGGAAGAAAGAGACTAGATCTGGGCTCCAGATCATCTGCGTGCAGGCCTGCACTCAGCACTGCGTCCTGGATGGTGCAGGCCACTCAGGTTTCCAGGTAGGAATTATCTGGTGTGAATTGGTTGTGCCGCCGGGGCAAGGTGTCTCCTGCCCTTTGTAATTCTCTGTCACTCTCTGAATTAAACCAGAGAAAGCAAAAAGCAGTATGACTATAACTAAGCTCATAAGACTTCTAGAGGGTCCACTTTTTCTTCAAAGAAGGTTATCTGATAGCCAAAATAAAGCAGTCAACAAGCTCCTTGTCCAGCTAATTCAGTTTACAGCAGGAAGCCTTAAAGATCAAAGCTTGTGGAAGCAATGCTAGTATTTATATTTTAAGAAACTGTTTAAAATGACTTCTTTTCTCCATGCAAAGTAGATCCACCCATAAAAATGTTTTCACAGAAATGAAAATGTAAATGAAAATCATTGTTTTAATTGTCACAGATAGAACTTATGTTCACATGGTTGAAAAAATATATCAATGCCATCACTCAATATTTATTAATAAGCTATATTAAAATCATATATGAAGAAGTAGAAAACTACATTTTATCAAATGAATAGAAACATGTTAAAATTAAGTCTGCCTTTTGGGAAACACTTACCAAGTACAGTTAACAGTGTAGGTAGGATGAGAACTCTGTGATACGCAGCCGCTTGCGGCTTGACATCAGATTACCAAGGAAAGTGAAAGGCACAACAGCCCTGAAGGCTGATCATCTACAGGGACGTCAGCTGTCAGACTCCAGGAGGCAGATGCCCCTCGGGGATGTCAGAGTTCCTGCTGACTCTGAGGAAACTGCGCCTCTCCAAACTTCCTCAGCACCAGCTGCCTAAACTAGGTACAAGAAAAGTTGAAGCTTCAGATTTTACATTATCGTAAGTAAAGCTGGAGTCTAATTAGAATGTTACAGCAGATATAGTACCTAATTTAGGAAAGCAAAATGAAAGTTAGCACCCTCAAGGGAATAGAACAACTCTGAAGTGAATGATACGGAGAAAAATAGCAAATGAAAAAAGCACAAGAGCTCAATACAACTTAGTCTCTAAAGGCTCCTAGAACTCCCCAGATCCGGCTCTTCCATCATTCGCAGAATGGGTTTGTGCAACATTCCTGCAGGGAGCATTGGTAAAATTTTCTTGGCACTCCTTCTTGGTCTCTTTATTTCTACTCTTAGATTGGCATCTTTTAAAAAGATATTTCTTCACTATAAAGTATTTTTCAGAGAAAAAACACAAGCTGAGTAAGAGACTGGTATGTGAAGTGATAGAATTAGCAAAAAAAAAAAATCCTACTGTGAATCATCACTGAAAGGGAAACTTCAGGGTGGAAGCTGCAGAGAAAATAGTAATAAAGTGCCAGCGACACAACAAACCATTGTGCTGTCAACATTAAAGTTTAAGAGACTACTATTATTGTGTGTTTTAAAAAGTGTAGTTACAACTCATCCTCAGGGAAACGAGCAACCCTACTTTCTTGTCATGGCTCATCCTTCTCAGACTATCTGACAGTACTATTTCAGAGTAAAAATGGCCATAGTGTGTGCCGGTGACTGTCATGGTTTGGCTCACACTGTAATCTCTTTTGTAAATTGAACTATTTTTCAAATTTTATAATGATTTTGGTGGGGAAAGAATTTCATTTTAAAACCAAGGAGAATAAATCATCTGGTGACAAAAAGGGGAATGAAAAGATAGGAAGAAGGAAGCAAGCTGTTTGGCAGCACAGACCGACAAACTTCAAGTAAGTATCAAGATTTGATGGTTCTTCTTGTATTTTCAAACAAGGGCTGATCAAAAAATAAGGGATGTGCTTATGAAAATATTACCGTGTGTCCTCATCCAGTTTATTCATGGGATCTAGCACCACTCAACTTCTGGTTCTTCCTCAAAGTCAAAATGCTCAAGAAAGGTAAATGTTTTGAATTAATTAAGGACACTGAGACAGTCACAAGAGCACAACTAAAGACATTCAGGAGAAAGAACTTCCAGAACTGCTTCAGAAAGTGACTTTTAGCCTGATCGCTGTATCCTATGGAAATACATCTGATATTTTACGTGTCTGTTTGAATATGAGGTAGAGCTAAAATTCACCAACTCATTTGTGAACTATCTACATTGGTTCTTAAAAGTATTATTAAGTAAAGCTAAATAGTAGAATTTGATACAGATAATAATAATAACCCAGAACTATATTCTCCTATAGATTTTAAATTCATTCCTTCATGCATAGACATAATCATTCAAAGATACTTTTTAGGCTCCTAATCAGAGTCAGGGCTCACTCTGCAAACACATAAATGTGAGTGCACACAGACACTGTGCCTAACTTTATGAAACTTACAGGTTGTGTGAAAAATTTGAACTTCCATGAGTGACTGTAAGAGTGAAATTATGCATAATAAGGCTTAAGTGAGGAAGTGATTTCAGGGCTGAGATCTAAGATTCGTCGCTGTTTACTGGGCACAGAGAAGTGGGAAGAGAATGGGAAGCAGAACATCATACACGAAGGCCCATGTGGAGGATGCACACAGCGAGGGGATATTTTCTTCTTTTCGGGAAAGGTAGTAAGTATTCACAGGCAGATTGCTCATTGTTTTGTCATTTAGCAACCCAAAAGTCTGACAATCTTGTTTCATTCTGTCCTGTTTCTCTTCTCTTTAGTCCCAACTGATGGCTTTGATGCTCAAATAACCCATCACTATTCCTGGCTTCTACTAAAATGGCTGATTAGACCTACGAGTCACACCCGCCATCTCCTTATGGAGTCACTACTCAGGACGCCCTGGGTGTGCCCTCCAAGACATCCATTCTCATTTTTTTTGCAATATAAAATTGTTGGCAATTTTTCAGATTTTCAAATTCTGGTTTTACTTGTTTGCCAATTCCTTCTGCACACCATTTCTCTCTACTCACATTTTATTATAAGCAGCAAGGAGAAACCAGGTCAAACTTTCAGCACTTTACTTAGAAATCTCTGAAGCTCAATATCTAAGTTCATCACTTATAATTTCTACTTTCCACAAAAAATTAGAACACAATTCTTCCAAGTTCTCTGCTACTTTATAATAGCAAACGTCTTTCTTCCAGTGCCAGTAAGATGCGTGGCATGTTCATTATGTGAGATCTCCCCAGAAGCACCTTCAACATTCACAGCACAGCGATGTAGGCTTCTTCTTCTAACATGCACTTTGAAATTCTTCCAGCCTCAACTTATCACCCACTTCCAAAGCTAATTCCATAATTTTAGGTAATTTTCTAGGGCTGTCCTAATAAAATACCATCAATCAGATGGCTTAACCAACAGATTTTTTAAATAAATGAGGCCTCACTATGTTACTTAGGCTGGCCCCCAAATACCTGTTTACATGACAGAAATTTATTCTTCACAGTTCTGAGGCTCTGTGAGGCTGCTTTCTTTTCCTTGGCTTCTTTTCCTTGACTGCCTTCCCAATATGACCTCCTGTGGTCTTTTGTTGATGCACACTGTGCTTGGTGTGTCCAGATTCCTTGTTTAAGGACATAAATCATGTCAGATTAGGGTCTACCAGTTGACCTCATTTAACTGTCATTACTTCTTTAAAGGCCCTATCTCAAAATGCAGTCACCTTATAAGGTACTGAAGGTAATAGCTTCAACATACACATTTTGCATTTTTTATTAGTATATGCTGGTGATACATAATAAATTCATTCATCATGAGAAACTGATGTATAGACATACTGAAACTTGATCCTTTCCATTTCCCTTCCTCTTCTCACTCCAGTTTCCTGCCATTCCCAAACTCCCTTCTCATCTCCAAAAAGTCTACCGCCCTGTTTCCTGTCGTGTATCTTTTATCTCGTCCTTTAAATTGTGTATGCTTTGGGTTTCTCATATAAGAGAAGCCATGCAAAATTTAACCCTCCTGTGTCCGGCTTATTTCACTCAGCATTGTGTTATCAAGGGGTATCAACTTTCTATTAAATGACTCAAATTTATTTTCTACAACTGATACTCTGGTTTCTCTTCAGATCATATAAATCTTTCACCTTATTCTTTATAGCTGAGTAGTTTTCATGTATTACATATATGATATATACACATTTTATTTATATAGAGAGAAATATCTATCTATCTATATCTATATATATCTTGATTCATTCATCTGTTGATGGGCATATAGGCCAGTTTAAACATTCAGTTATTTTTTTTTATGGCGCTGGGGATCAAACTCAGGGCCTTGTGTTTGCTATACAAGCATGCTAACCACTGAGCTAAATCCCCAGCCCCTTAGCTATTATAAATTGTGTTGCTCCAAACATGGGTATGCTTGTATCACTGTAATACAGCATCTTCTAACGCTTTTGGAAAGACCAGAAGCAGCACAGATGGGGCAGTTTTGAAGGGACACATTTCAGCCTGCACGAGTCTCCTTCCCAGGTTTCTGTTAAACTCTGCAGTCCTTTAGGAGGATGTTCATCCGCTCGGCAGGAGCTTGGTCACCTCGCTTAGATTTTGTTAGTGCTTTATCTCATGGGTCAACCCTACCTGTGGTAGCACTTCATCAACTGGAATTTTCATTTGTTGTAATGAGAATGAGGTAAACTATTCAGAGATAGACAGATAGGTAGAGAGATAGGTAGATAGATAGATAGATAGATAGATAGATAGATAGATAGATAGAACTTTTACATGTAGAGTTTCCTAATTTTCTGTGGGAATTAATAAGAATCCTAATTCTGTTCTCTGGTTTTATGGACAGTATTACTTAACCAATATGATTATATCAGGTTTTTGGGCATGAAATGATGACATAAACTTACACTCTGTGTTCTCTCTGAATTCCTCAGACTAGATCACATAGATACTGGTGCTGGCTAGTAAAAGCCAAGTCAGTGTTCCTCAAATGTGCTCAGAGATTCACTTAAATCAGAAGTACTCAGGATGCCTGGAGTCCTTAAGACAACTACATTAGGATTTCTTGAGCTGAGGACCAAGATTCCCTCTAACCACAATTTTAAGCATACTGGAACTACAGAACTGCTTCCCTGGAGTTATACTTGCCTGTCTTCATGATCGAGACTGCTACCTTCTCACTAAAAAATGCGCTTCTTGCTTCTGGTTCTAGTTCTCACCTCTCCCCACCGCCCAGAGTTTATTGCTGGGCTTCTTAACACACCCTATAACGGGACTGTGCCTGCCATGTTGATTGTAGAAATCAAGCCACGTTTGAAATAAAAGCTCTACTGAAAGGAGGAATATTTGTAGCATAACAGGTACAAATAGTGATAACATGGAATATAAAAAAAGAATCACCGTCCCTTTGCCATTCCTCTCCCAGGATAAAGAGGTCTACTTGAAACATGTACTCAAAAAAAAATCTTCTATATATTTTCCATCAACCCTTTCTTAACACACAATATATCTTGTATTGCTTTTGTAGTTTTCAAATAATGTTTCTCTAAAATGTATGTTAGTAAATGAAGACATTTTTAAAGTTTCTTTTGCCTTGAATTTGAGGTATGCGATACAACTGTTTTTCAGACATTAGCTCCACCTGGGTCCAGTCCTGGCCTCCTGAGATTCTGCCCTCGGGAGTCCCCCGGGCAGCCTTCGGTTCCTTCGCAGTAAACCCACAAGGACTGTGAGGGACCTCCCGGTTCCCAGTGAATGTACGACTGCAAAAAATGGTTTCAGGCGCTCAGAAAAAAGATACTATGTGAATAAACAGCACTCATCTATAAGCATGTATTTTAAAGTGTACAGTTTATGTAAACATAAACTTCCACTATCAACTAGCAACAGGAATATATCTAGAATAAAATATATGTAACCAGAATATTAAATTCATTTTCATAAATATACTTCATTTATACAGATCCTCATATATATAAAATATGTATATATATGTATAAATATATGTATTTAATTTTCCCCCAAATAGCACTCTCATTTTTGAAACAAAACCCAAGAGATTGTTGCAAGTCAGAAAGCATAAGAAGAGGTTTAACAAAAAGGGTAAGGAGGTAAAGCTATCGCTTAGACAATCTGGATAAAGAACAGCCAAATATTGAAAGAGAATGGCAGGTGCTTTTGTGCCAATGAGAAAGATCCAGCCTACCTTTAATGCAAGAAGCCCCATTTAATTTCTTAACTGCTCCCTCCTCGTCAGCTGAGGTAAGCCTTTTCAGATGCTTTAAGCGTATTTTTACTTCAGAAAATGTCTAAACTACTTAGTTCGCCTCAAATTTCACCAATAAGAAATAATGGATAAGAGCTGTTTGCGCCTTTCTTAAAAGCTATCTAGCAAACTGTCCCTGGTGATTGCGACTTCTGAGACCCTCTGAAGACAGCCGCATTGATTGGGAGAAACTACAGCAGTTATAAAGAGAAGATGAGACTTAAAGGCATTTTATGACCTAAAAGGACTAAGATCATGTTTATAGCATTTCTTAAAATTATTTTATTCAGAGAACTGTATTCACAACAGTTTAATGATTTATACATTAAAATTACACATGTGACAAAATTGCCGTTATTATTTGCTTGATACTACATTTTTGGGGAAGGAATTAGAAGGATTAAGATGATGTCGACATAGAGCTGGGTATGTAGCTGTGCCGTGGAGCATTTGCCTCACATGGGGAAAGGCCTGGGTTTGAGCCCGTGAAAAAAGAAAAAAAGTGGATAAGCAGTGTATAAATTAAGACTTTGATTCACTACAACAGTATATGTTTATATATATATAGTATATTTACATATCATATTTAAAATATATATGTACACCCTACACTGTTTTCTAATTTTCGAATGGTTTTATTTATTTGTTTGTTTGTTTTTTGATACAGGGTCTCACTATGTAGTTCAGGCTGGTTCTGAACTCACTATGTAGCCCAGGCTGGCCTCCAACTCATGCCAATCCTCCTGCCTCAGCCTCCCAAGTGCTGGAATTACAGGCATGCGCCACCACACCCAGTTTGAACGCTTTTAATAAAAGTCTCAGTGCAGTCTCAGATACCACGAATAATACCAAGTGCCTAAGCACCTGGACTACTGCATGGTTTCTTCAGATGAATGAGCTTCAAATGTGAAGGCTGCTATTTAGAGGGACATAGGCCAGAGTTGAAACCTAATACATACACGGCTCTAACTTCATGATCTAAAGGACCAGACTTTCCTTCCTACTTTCAGTAGATTACTTTTTCTCCTAGTTATCCATTCAATGCCTAATATTTTAGAAAATACAATCCTATCAATTGCTGGAGGAACAGCATTACAGCAGCTGGGGTGTGCGCCATTAGCTGCCTTCCGTAGTTGAGTGCCACAGGGAAGGAAGGTCAGCAGGTGGGCCCTGCTCAGTCTTCTAGGTAAATGCATACCTGGGTGGGTAGATTGTTGGCAGAAGAGCATTTGTTTCTCAAATGCCCTTCACAGGATGTCCTAGCTAAGGATAAACTACAGAATCCAGGATCTATGGGCTTGGCTCCCTGGAAAATACAAAGGTTATGCTAGTGTTGAGTTAATAATTGGAGGTTTCTCATAATTTCAGTGTTCTCATGGCATGAGGTGATCCCAAGGTCCTCCTGTAGAGATCTCACCCAACATTCTTGGCCAAAGTGCATGCCCAACATGAAGACAGTACCCAAGATGCTGCCTTTAGAGGACCAGGCCCCTGTCTCTAGCTGGAGCTTTTTTTCTTTTTCACATTGTTTAGTTAGCATCATTACTGGGTAAGATCTCAGAGTCTTATAAATTGGACTTGAAAATCCACTCCTTTATGTTGCTAACTACTCTGAAGTGCATATAAAACATTTTAAACACATCATATGAACAGAGTAAAATGGTGCTACATTTTAAAAGTACTGTCTAACACCGAAAGTCCTTTTTATTGGCAAGCACACTGGAGAAGAAACTCAGGAGAATTGCATTGCTCTTCAGCGCAGAAAAAGCTTTTTGGATTTTGCAACAAAAATGATAAGGTACAGAGTGTGGAGCAAATATACAAAGTGAAGAGAATGTGAAGCCAGAGCACGCTTCTTGAGGGGGCAAATCTTCAATAAAGTCTACTAAATCTCAGCAAATTGTTAGATTCCGTGTATTTTTTGTAAGAACTCATCAGAAAGATTTTTGTTTTCCTATTCTTTTTTTTCTTTTTCTTTCTTTTTTTTTTTTGGTGCTGGGGATCGAACTCAGGGCCTTGTGCTTACAAGCCAAGCACTCCAACCACTGAGCTAAATTCCCAGCCCCATGTTTTCATATTCTGAGAATGAGAAAAGAGACAAATTCTGCTTTGGAACAGAAAGAAACATGAAAAGGCCGAAATGTACAAAATAGAGGTAGATACTTTTTACTTTTTAATGTAATGAAAGTAGGATTTGAGACCAGTTTAATTGGGTCTCTAGGGTGTGGAAGATTTCCAGCTGATAAGTTTTCACATGCCTGTATGTGTTTGCATAAAAATGGCACTTCCTATAATATTGTCTAAATGTTTCACCTAAAAATATTTCAGTAAATATCCTCCCTCTGTGTGAAAACACTGGAAAGATCTAGATCAGGACAAAGATTACTGGGAAGAGAAAGTACATATAGGATGCAAGGAGCAGGTCTTCAGGAAGAGAATCTAAAGGAAATGATAGTGCCCTTTGGAAATCGTGTAATGGAGGGAAAGAAAGAAGCATGAGGGAAGAATTAAAACTCTACAAGATAAAATAAAAACAACTGAAGGACTACATCACTCATCTACATAACTCATCACCTCATAGCCTTCTCTTCTGCCAAGCAAATTCACTCAATAAAGAAACTATGTTTTTCTCACACTGAAAACATAGGGGATCTCTTTTTGTTGTTTAGGGACAGAGAGTTGCTATGTAACTCAAGCTGTCCTTGAAGTTACTACATGGCCCAGGCTGGACTTGAACTTCTCCTGAGTGTTGGAATTATGGGTCTGACCACCATGCCTGGCCATAAAGCATCTTCGAACCTCAGAAACCAATGCAATTTATCAGTCCATACCATTAAAATAGAGACTCACAATATTTGTGCATTAAAAACCACTATAAAATTAAGCCAGAATGAAAATATATCCAATTCAATATTACAAAACCTTTCTTTTATATCCTACCAAATTCAAGGTTGAAGAAGAGGAAAACTGTAACATGATACTTTAAATTAATTATACTGTATTAAGCATTTTGAGACATAGAGGGAAAAATACCCAAAAAATCTGAACCAGAAAATCAAAACTTAAGAAGAAAAAATCAAAAAGATCTTACAAGACAAAATTATACTGAAAGAGAATACTAAATTGCAGAGTGCCCAAGGAAGAGTAGATTAAATGACAATACAATAAAGTTCATTAAAAATTATTTGGGAAACATCAAGAAAATGAAAATAAGAAAAGAAATAAAAAGATCCAGAAATAAAGTGATTAAAATGGGAGCTAGGTAAAGAAGATCAAATTTCCTATAATTGGAGGCTCTGAAGAAGGTAAGTAACACAGTGGAGTATGAATAATTTTTAAGGAAGGAAAGAAGAAATTTGCTGTGTGGGCAGTGGGTAGGAGTATATCGATGGAAAATGCTAATAGCATAATAATATGTTAAAAAAGAAAGCACATGATTAAGGGAATTAAAATAAGTAAAAAGTTAACCTCTAGAACAAAAAATAAGCTGTTCCTAAACACCAAACAAATGTTTTAAAAGAGCCAAAAAATTCACTTTGTAAAAGACAGTAAACATAACATAATACACATAATTATTACATAAAATAATATGAAAGAGTTATACTCAAATATCTAACACTTTTTAAATAAATGTGAATAAAAAAGGACCGTCAACTTGGCTTACAGGGACAAATGCAAAAATATTCTATATACAAGACACACATTAAAATAATCCAGAAAGGCTACAGAGAAAGAGATAGTCACAGAAATATTAGGCTTGTCAGAATAATAATAAAGCACAGGAAATATTAAACTAAGCCTTACTGAATGTGGCGAAGGTTATGGTTTTAATGCTAAAGTCTTCAATTCCCAATAAAGACATAAGAACTATCAATAGCTATTCAATAATAATGTAGCAAACATAATTATGAAGCAAAAAAAAAAGATGTAAAGAGACACAGGAAGAAATGTGTTAATCACAGGAGATGTTAATGCATCAGAATTATTATAAGATCAATCAAATGAACACAGGGCATCATGTAAAAGTCCTACAAAACTTAATCAAGAAAGGAGATATAGATGCATTTACATCAGGTAATTGAATATATCTTCTTCTCAAGTACATGTGGGGTATTCACAAAATGTAATCATATATTAAGTGAGAAAGTAAGTTTCCTCATTACAAATATTACAATTTAAAACTCTAATAAACATCCAAAATAGAAATTATTTTTGACAAAGGCAAAATTTGACTGGAATAAAAACATCAAGAAGTTTCATTAATGTTATGTGTAAATATGGGAAAATACAAAAAAGTTAATAATTTTGTATCAAAGGAATGACAATAAATATATACATGTATCATAAAATTTAACATAAACAGAAACAAGTGATACAACATATTTCAAATAACTAACATCTTGTATAAATAACACTGATAGAGAGTTCACAGAAATCTAAGCCAAATAACTTGAACACAGAACTGGATCAAATGTTTCAGGCTAAAGGAAAACAGATCCCTAAAAAATACTGAATCTTGATTAGTGGGTTTCCTTTCTCAGAGACCTGGGTTATTCATAGTGAAACTACTTTTTGTATATTATAAGATTAAATGTAGTATATTGTTGATAAAGCTAAGTTTGTCACAGGTGGAAAGATGAGCTATATAAAAATAGCATGGTACTGGCATTAAACGACACATACTGATCAATGGAATGAATACTACCATACAAGACTGGAATCAGATATGTCATTTTGAGGTCACAGTTTTAATACAGCAGCTGTATAAACAGGTAATAAGTAGGGGGTACAGGTACACATTTATGTCAATTTCTAACTTTGCGTACTGAGAACAACTAGAAGCAATGGTTCTTCTATGGTGACGAGAACAAATAGAACTCAGATCTTGATCCCTAATAACATTTTCCACCAAAAAGAATCAAGATATTTGATAAAATGGTTAATTCTAGTGCTAGGGCAAAGAAAGTACAAAAGGACTCCGAAATATCTTGGGCTAGATGTGAAGAAAGGGCTTAAAGATTTATGAGACTATGGTCTCCTTGAAGGAGCATCTCTTTACCAAGAATGGGACAATTTGAACATTCAACTAAATACTGACAATGGAAGATAACCTGCTGATAAAATAGAAATACATTAATCTACTCTGATCTAAGTAAATAATGAGCAAGAAGGGAAAGATGTTCCTTTGATAGGAAAGCAACTAATAAATGAACAGTAAATGGTAGGATTAGACAATCAACACAAAGAACCATAATAATAACAATAATGAATAATAATGAACCATAATAATAATAATGAAGATGATAGTCATCAATAGATGTTAAAACTAGTAGGCGAAAATGAGAGAAGACATGGATAATTATATAGTTTCAAAGGGACAGTATATTTACATAATGATGTACACAGAACAAAGGAAATCAGGAAAATAATCACATTCACAAGTTTCACAAAAAAAAGTTAAATACATAGAAATTAACCTAACCAAGTAAGTAAAAGACTGCTTTAAAGAAAAATATAGTACTCAAAAAAGAGATTGAAAAGGACATTGGATAATAAAAAGAAATCTCCTGTTCCTGGAAGGCCAGACCCAATGTTGTCAAAATGGCCAAATTACCAAAAATAATATATAGATTTAATGCAATTCCAATCAAAATACTACCAGTACTCTTCACAGAAGTAGAGAAAACAATCCTAAAATTTATGTGGAACCAGAAGAGACCCAGAATAGCAACAGTGATTCTGAGCAACGAGCGCAAAGCAGGAAGAATCACAATCCTGTATTTCAAATTATTCTCAAAGCTACAGTAATAAAAATAGCATAGTACTGGCATTAAACGACACATATTGATCAATGTAAAAGAACCAAGGAAGCAGAAATAATCCTTCAGCTATCTGATCTTCATCAAAGGGGCCAAAAGCATATGCTGGAGAAAAGATACCTTCTCTAACAAATGGTGCTTGGAAAATGGGTTATCCTCATGCAGGAGAATGAATCTAGGTGTTTATCTCTCACCCTGCACTAAAATCAAATCAAAACGGATCAAATACTAATATCTAATTAAAAAGATTCTGCACAGTAAAGAAAACAACCAACAGAATGAAGAGATAACACACAGAGTGAGAAAGGAAAATGTTTGCCAGCTACTACACAGACAAAGGATTATTATCTAGAATATACAAAGAACTAAAGAGAAATAGATCTCCAAAATCAAAGTCCCGATTTAAAAAATGGGCATTTCAAATGAATAGACACCTCTGAGAAAAAGAAGTACAAACAACCAAATGGTACATTTAAAAATGTTCAGCATCTTTTTCCATTAGAGAGTACAAATCAAAAGAACACTGAGATTCTGTCTTACCCCAGAAAGAATGACTTCAAGAACTCATAAAATTACAAACACCACTGAGGTTGCTGGAAGAAGGAGCTCTTCTACACTGTTGGTGGGAATGTAAACTAGTGCAACTACTATGGATATTGGTATGGTGATTACTTAGGAAATTAAACATTAAGATTCCATTTGACCTAGCTATGTCTTCTCTGGGTCTCTTCTCAAAAGAGTTAAATACATCATATTACAGTGACACACAGACACCAATGTTTATATCAGTAGTAACACAACTCATAATAGCTAAATTTCAGAAACAGTCTACACTCATCAACAGATTAACGAATAAAGAAAATGTGGTTTATATACACAGAATAAAGTACTACTCACACATAAGAAGGATGCATTTGAGTAATTCCTAGGATAACTGTTGCACCTTGAGACCATAATACTAAGCAAAATAAATCCAACACATGATTTTTCTTATACAAGAAACCCAACATATAAATAATTTGTAAGCAAAATAAAAGATAGATGACAGGACATGGGGAAGTAGACTTTGTGGAGCTGGGAAGGGGATCTGAAGATGGGGGAGACGGGAGGGAGGGGAAGATTAGGGGGAGTAAAAAGGATGAAGATATGGAATGTATATGTACTAATTACCCATGATAAATGCATTGCAAACATATACTAATGAAAAAAGTAATAAGAAAAGAATATAAAGTGAGACATTTAGCTGTACAGTGGAGAGACTTGGCTGGATTAGCATGACTAAATGATCAAAGTTAATGTCACCAGGAATGAGGTAGGTCAACAGCATGTAACTCCTGATATAATTTCCTGAAAAGATCATCATTTCTGAGGTGTTCCTTTTAAATTTGAATAAGCTAAGTTTAACAAAATGGAAATGCCAGACAAATACAAATTGAGGGAAATTCTATAAGTAACTAGCCTGTACTTTTCAAAAATGTCAATATCATGAAATACGAAGAAACTCTTCCTGATTAAAGGGAACTAAAGACACAAGACAATGCAATGTAGCAAATGATTCTAGGTGTTCTTTCATTCTAAAGGTATTATTGGAGTTGTGACACAAATTTAAATAGGGTCTATAAATAGTTCTATCAACGACAATTAACTGATTTTGACAATTTTCCTGAGATTATTTCAAAGAATGTTCTTGTTCTTAGATATTGCACACCAATATATTTATGGGCAAAAGTGTTGTCATGCCTATAAGTTACTCTCAAAATTTTGGAAGAAACATATAAACATGGGGTTATTCAAGTAGAGAAAGAATGAAGCAAATAGAATAAATTGGTCACATCTGGGGAACCTGGGTGAAGGGTAAGTGGTATTATTCTTGTAACTTTTTGGTTAAATTGGACCTATATCCAAATGAATGAATGAATGACTCGATATGTACATGAATAAACAAACAAAATCTTTTTCAACCCTCCACCCATGCTACCATCTTTTCCCAAGCCCACCAAAGTCTACTACCTGGATAGCCATTTCCCTACCCCACTTAGCCTCTTCTTAATAGGATTGTCAAAGAAATTTTTTGAAAAGAATAATTAAGTCAGACCTTGCCACTCTGTTAAGTGACTCCAACTCTGTTGAAGACTCGGTGCCCTTTGCACACTGTACTGAAACAAGTTATTTATATGTTTTTTCAACTATTCAACTGCAAATTCTCCAAGCAAAGAATTGCATCTTATTCTTGCCAGCCTCATTTCTGGTTGCAGACACCCACACACCCATCAGAGTGGTGACACTCCATAAATGTTTGTTTTGTGTAATTAATCTATTTAGTGACAATCTTGGAGGAAAATATGTTATTGTTTCTTTGCTGCAATGTTAACCTACTTTACAAGCTTATCACTTATTATATAATATTATCTTAATTTGGTTCACATGGCTTTGACCAAAAACATTTCACTTTTCCTATTCTTGCAGAACAAAGGCCAAAACCAACTTTGTGTCATTCTTGGCTGTTCAAAATTTATCTGAAATTTTTTTTCATGGAACAGGAAATGTTAACAATTTGTCATATTTATACACAAGTAGTTTTTTTCCTCGTCCTTCATATATAGTAAAAATGTTCCCTGTATCATGGATATTTCTACTTCTGAGAGACACTATGCCTGAAACAGGAAAGAAGTGTATCATCAAATATTTGCTCATCTGAAGTGCCTACATCTCAAATTTTCCAAACCAGAAACCCTTGCAATACCTCCAAAGTACATCTACATAAGAAATTAATATAGAACTAGGGCTTTAGCATCTAATCCCAACATTCAGGGGTCTATACCATTGAGGAAAACAAGTTAGAGTATGGGCTGCACAATAAGTTCAAGGCTAGTCTGGCATATACAGTAAACTGTATCTCAAAACAATTTGCATCTTTTCTAAATTCTTCATTTTCTTATAGTTTCTGAATCTGATCTTTACGAAGTGCTTATAACATGTGATTTCCTTAGAATTCAGCCAAACTGTTAAACCAGTTGTGCCTTCTAAATTACTGCAGCACTTTAAATTCATCCTAAATTTACTCTACATGGCAGAAACACATAGTTTTCTGGCAGAATCTCCCTCTTTTCTGTAAACTGTCTTAGGCTCCAAGAAACGGTGTTTTTGCTTTTCTGTTACTGATGCAAATGATCGGTATAACTTCTCAGTATGTCCATAAATGTTCCACTTATTATTCCTTCTGCATTTCATGGCTATGTTCACTTGTAACTATTGACAAAAATGATTAATTGCAGAACTATCACCAGATGGACCACTGTGAAATCTACGCTACCATTAACTGTACTGGGCAAGGGAACATTTAGAGGTCTGTTGGTACTTTAAGACCCTTTGTTTTTGTAACAGAGTAGGCCTCAGAGAATCTAACTCTGAGACCACTAAGGGAAAGGAGGGGTAGAGTGAAGCCCACAGAGTCACCCAGGACCCTTGAATCATTCCTGAACTTTCTGTTTAGTCCACCAGAAATAAGCAATTCGATTAAAACACCTCTTATTGGTTTGATGTGAGTCCCCTAAAGGATAAACTGAGACTAATAATTTGAAGGTCATTTATTTGGGAAATGAGCGAGAATACACAAAAAAGGTGCAAAAGTCAATAAAGTGTTATAAGAAAACTCTGAGACTGGGATTCAGACTTATTAAAGATTCCATGAGGGACTATATGAAATATTCTTCAAGATTGTCCTCTGAGGGACAATGATGCTGAGCTGCTTATCCACTGACTTCTGTCTGTCCTCAGGAGCATTAGCATTTTGGAACTCAAGACTATTAAGCTGTAGCATCCAGGGAAACAGAGCAATGCAGGTGAAACTTCTAGAGGTGGGAAATTGATACTGGCCCCAGGAACTGCCCAGCGTAGCTGCAGATGAATGTGAGATTATGGGGTGAGTTATCAACAGCATCTGCTACACTCTCCTAGGTTTACTTTGGAGGCTGGAATAAATGCATCATCTCTGCACACAGCGCTGCTCAGC
>PVJO010029434.1:0-17073 GCA_004026905.1 Hystrix cristata | reverse complement strand
TCTTAGGACGGACTACATAGTGGCAGAAAAACAGGCATGTGGCTCCAGTGAAACAGAGTAGAGGATGCAGAAATGACCCCAACTGGAAGAAAGAGTCTTTTTAACAAATGGTGTTGGGAAAACTGGCTATCCGCACCCAGAAGACTGAAGCTAGACGTGTATCTTTCACTATGTACTAAACTAAAATCAAAATGGATCAAAAACCTAAGTATTAAAACAGAAACACTTAATCTTCTGGATGATAAAATAGGCAAAACTCTTGAAGACACGGGTGTGGGCAAGGACTTTCTGAACAGAACCCCAAATGCAAAGGAAATAACATCAAAAATCAACAAATGTTGCCATATCAAATTAAAAAGCTTCTGCACAGCAAAGGAAACAACCAACAGAATGAAAAGACAACCTACAGAACGGGAAAAAAAAATTGGCAGCTATTCCTCAGACAGAGGGCTAATATCTAGAATATATAAAAAACTCAAAAAAATTAGACCCCTCCCCAAATAAAAGACCCAATCAAAAATGGGCAACATTTGAATAGACAATTCTCAGAAAAAGTACAAATGGACAATAAAAACATGAAAAAAGGTTCAAATTCTCTGGCCACTACAGGAATGCAAATTAAAATACTGAGATTCTATGTTACTCCAGAAAGAATGACTATCACCAAGAAATCAAATAACAAATGCTGATGAGGCTGGAGGGAAAATGGAACCCTTCTGTATTGCTGGTGAGAATGCACACTACTACAACCATTATGGAAATCAGCATGGAGATTCCTCAAAAAACTAAAAGTACAAATTCCATTCAATCCAGCTGTACCCTGTCTAGGTATCTTCCTGAAAGAGTTAAAAACATCACAGTACAATAATACAGGTATATCCATGTTTAAAGTGGCACAACTCATAATACCTAAATCTTGGAAAGGGCCTATATGTCCATCAACAGATGAATGGATAAATAAAATGTGGTATTTACAGACAAGAGTATTACTCAGCCATAAAGAAAGATAAACTTGAGTCATTTGTAGGAAAATGAGACCTTGAGACCATAATGTTAAATGAAATAAACGAGCCACACATGCTTAAGTATTGCATGGTTTCTCTTATATAAGAAACCCAAAGTACAAATAAAAAGCAAAATAAAAGATAGATATTAGGAAACAGGTAGACAGAACTTTTGCAAAAGGAAGGGGACCAAGAGATGGAAAGAGGGAGGAGGAGTGGAAGGCAGGATAAGGGGATGAAAAAAGAATTAAGATGTATTATGTACATGGACCAACTTCCCACAATGAATGTAATCATTATGCACTACAACTGTGTATTTAAAAAAAAAAAAAAAAGAAAGGACTACAGCATAAATCATAGAGCAGGGAGCTAGATCAGTGATCTTAAGGACATACAGTTCTAAATCAGTATTCCTAGCCTAGGGATAGCTTCTGCTTTCTGTATAGAAAGGAATGGGGACTTCAAAACAGCCATATTTGTTGCTCAGAAGAGTATTTTTCCCCTCTGCCTTGAGATCTTTTTATTGTAAGAGTGAGCCTCATAGGTGCTGTCTTTCGAGTTAGTGATACAATAAGGCTTCTCTGAATTTAGCTTTTTTTAGTGTACCCAGCTTGTCAGTTTAATATTTAGAAGGGCTAAAGTTAATCCTTTCCTTTTGCTTATTTTGTGGTAGAATGCTTCCTCGATACATGTAATAAATGTCTAGTGAATCCACATTATTGAACTCAAGCTGTTGTCAAGATTATTCCTGTCTTTATGGTACTTAATAGGTTGGAAAACAATTGTAAACTGATTCAGGCTGTTCAGGCTGAGAAAACAAAAAGCTCACCATATTCCAGCTGGACTGCCACATCTTTCTCATTCTTCAACATCTCGGCTGTATCTGAAGCCCTGCTTTTAAATTATATTTTTAAATACTTTTATTTTTAAAATGAATTGTTTTTATCTATTTTTCAAAATGTAAATCCCAGGGGCTGAGGGTTTAGCTCAGTGGTTAGGAGTGCTCACCTCACAAGCACAAGGCCCTGAGTTCGATCCCCAGTGCCAAAAAAAAAAAAAGGAACTCCCATTTTTTTTCTGTTAAAGTAAACAAGCTCAATGTAAAATAATTCAAGGAACACAGAAATAAACTGGAAATTAAAATCACCATAATGTTATACCTAGAAATAATCACAAGAATTTTTAAGTGTTTGTATGCATGTATACATGTCTACATTCTAAAATGAAAATATACACTATTCGTGGTAAAATTTATTAAGTGTATCACAAGTAATCACAAGTATCTTCTGTGTCAATAAATGTGGTTGATGAACACCGTAATTTATTTAGTAAAGAAATTGAAAGATTTTTTAAGATAGTTCCAGTTTTTAGCTTTTGTTACACTGAGAAAAATATTTCATTCATTTAAATATTTCTGCAGTCTATAAACTTTCTTCCTTCTCTCAAACTTTCAACTGAAACCCCATATTTATGAACAATACTGTAGGGAGAAAAGTATCAGAGAAATCTGTGGCTGACAACTAAAATATAGTAATCTGGCAACTATCAGCCCCTGTCTTTTACCCCAGGTTTATATAAAATCAAACTTGAAATCTGAAGGGAGGCTGAAGACCCCATCAAGGTAGCTTATGCTTGGGTGTCCTTCCCCTCCCCAAGTGCTTCTCCTTCTCTTACCATAAAGCAAGTGAGTAAAGCCCCAAGAAAACCAGAAGTAGAAACTAGAAATGTTTGCAGGAAAAAAAGACAGTACGTCTTCCCACGGTGTGTTTTTTGTGGCATGAAATTGAGGTTCTGCAGCTGTTAAGGCTGAAAACCTCACCAACTTACCCGGGACATGGGAGAACGGCGCCCAAGAACGACAAGAGACCAGATTCGATGCAAAAGCAACAAGCTATTGTTAAAACAGAGCTCTGGGCCAATACATGTCTCGTACAAGAAACAGCGGTAAAGGCCTCGAACTACAGAAGCGAAGGGTTTTTATGGGGAAGGAGTATGGAAAGAGTACAGGATGGGATGGGATATTGTGGTTGGTTCCAACAAGCAGTGTGGCAGTCCGCGATTGGTCCCTGTCTTCGTCTTTGTTCTCTCTTCTTTCTTGCTCTGTTTGCACATTCTTGGGGCAGGATGTCCTTGCCCTCCTTGCACATTTCTGGAACAAACAACTTCCCGATACCAGGTTGTGACAGAACAGACATAACATGGAACATTCTTTACTGACCACCCAGTCCTGACCACCCAGTAATTGAGGTCGAGTTGCTCTATCCTTAAACTGCTGCTCTTTCACAGCTACCCTGGGTCCATGGCAGGAGCATTCTCAGGAGAGTTTGCCTGGTATGTTATGGAGTTTGGGGACATTTATGGACACGGGGCAGTGCTAGCTTCCTGCCAGGACAAGTTGAACTAGAAAAGGGACGGCAGAAGAAACAATCTACAGAGGGAAGAGACATCAGCATGTGGACATTTGTCATACAGAGGCCAAGATGGGACAGTCAAATTGCACCAGCTAAGTAACAAGATTTGCCCTTCTTCCTCCAACCCCTTCTCCCTCTGCCCAATTTTGAACGTAGAAGTGGGGAAAGAGCCCTGGAGGTAACTTTTATACGAACAGACGTTTTAAAAAGGAGGTTTTTTCTCTTTTTTCCTTTTTTGGGGGGTACTGGGGATTGAACGCAGGGCTTTGCACTTGCTAGGCAAGTGCTCTAAGACTGAACTAAATCCCCACCCCTAAAAGGAGTTTTTACACAGAATTATGCCATCTACTTATTTTTTATGTAAAACAATGATAATGGCCACTTTCTATAAACAAATACATCTAAGATATACAAACATATATCTTGATGTCAGTTTTGACCTGACAATGGCAACATGACTGAAAATCTGAATACAGAAAGATTACAGGAAGGAACAGGGAGTAAGAGTTCTCCTTTCTCTGCCAGAATAAAGCCAAATTTATGTGAAAGAAGGTCAGAATTTTTTCAAAATATGCCATTTGAATGTGTTTACAATACTTGTTTGTCCTGAAGTTAATAAGGTCATCTTCAGCAAAATCTGCACCCAGATGTTGCTTTCCTCACTAAGGAAGAAATGGGCTGAGGAGGCAACGCAAGAGCAGAGCACTTGCCTAGCATATGTGAGGCGCTGGGTTCCATCTCTAGCGCCATAAAATAAATAAGTAAAAATGAAATCATAATCCATTTTCAGTTTTAAAGTCACATGGGTTGGAAAGTACTGTTAAAAGAGTTCTGGAGTGCTTCTAGGGGCTTCTGCCTTCAGAGAAAGGGACAAATGCCTGCCTCAATACTTCATCCACTCCTGGAAAGTTTCCTAGAAAGTTCACTATTTCTAAGACAGTGAAAATCTCTGAAGTATCCAAAAGGGGATCACAGAACAAATTCTCTTTTTCTTCTTTTTCTGGTACTAGGGACTGACCTCAGGGCGTTCACACAGCTCTACATCTTCCAGCCTTTATTTTGAGACCAGGTCTCACTAAGTCTGTATGTTGCCCAGGCCAGATTCAAACTTGGGATCCTCCTGCCTCAGCCTCCCAGAGTGCCGAGATTCTAGGTCTGCATCACCGTGGTCAGCTTTGCTTTGCCCTTGCTTTCTTTCTTTCCTTTCTTTCCTCCTCCTTTGATTAACAAAGATTTTGGTTTTATATTTTGTTACTAAACATAAGAATGGCAATGTTAAATTCTCTCTACTTTTCATGAATTTATTCTTCTTTTTCACACACCTTTTATTTCACTATTGTGATGGCTGACAGTAAAATTTTCTAGTATTTTAAAATAGCACTTGATGAAGAGGTACAAAATTATTGTTGGTTTTGTTTTGTGTACTTGGGATAGAACCCAGGGCCTTTGCACAGAGCTATATACCCAGGCTTTTGTAATTTTATTTTGAGATAGGGTCTTACTAAGTCACTGGGCTCAAACCTGCAGCTCTCCTCTCTCAGCCTGCCAGAAGGCTGGTATTAGGCATATACCACACACCTGGCTAAAAAATCATTGTTTTTATCAAAATGTTGTGAAGTCCAAAACAGACATTCTTATTAGGTGAAGGAGCATGCGTAGGGTAGAGAAAAATCAGGAGCTTGCTGTTCTGAGAGGTGTCAATAATATGACAGAGATTCTGCAATAAGTTTTTTCATCAGCAACAAGCTTCAAAACATCCTGTGAAGTTTAAGATCACACAATTTCATCAAGAGCTCTCCAACTTGGGGTGACTTCTTTTACCTAGCATGGCAATAAGAACTTTCATATTTCTTAAAGACAGGGATTTTATAATGTAGTAAATTCAAATTTCAATAGAGTGAAATTCTTTTAAAAATCTACTTTCTGGTCATGAAAGAAATTTCCACTCTGTATGTAGTAGACATCTATTTACTTCTGCTGGCCCAGAATTTTATCTTTCTTCAAACTATAGCATATCGGTTTCTCCTTGGGAAATCACTTCTACCGCACTCTGATTATGTGATTCTGCTGGAACCATATCAACACTCAGGTGCACGAGCAGGCATAGTCACTGTGCTCAGCAGGCTGAAACATATTTATTTTGAAACCATGAACTTGTGACCCAAACCTGGCCAAGAAGACACAACTCCACATCCTCAGAGAAACTGGGAAAGAGAAATTCTGTTTCTGTAAAGGGAGCTAGCTCTGGAGGTGATGGAAGCCTGGAGGCTGAGGGAGGCCAAGTCATGGCAGAGGGTGGGACCCTGCTTTTGTTGCCCTCACAGAGTACAAGAGTCAAGAGATGGTGAAATGACTCGAACGTCTGCACCCAGCCATTCTTACAAGCAGGACCACCTTGGGCTTTTCAGATATGTGAGCCAATAAAGTTTTTTTTGTTTTCTTTTTTCTTGAAATTTGAGCTGGATTTCTACACTTGTAACTGACAGAGTCATGAGTGACACAAAATATGCAACTTATTTTGAGATGGACAGATACAGATACTCCTTCCGCTTTGTGGACTTCAGTTGTCCAGTGATAAGAAAGGGATCACATATGAAGCACTGAAATTTGGTGCCTTATCCAGTTCAGAGCTGATGATGAAATAAGGAATAATCATCTTTATGTCATTTTCTTTGCCTTAACATTTACCAACTTAAACTAAAGTAAACAAAGACAGAGGTCCCTAATCATAATGGCAAGGCTTCTGTTTCCTAGTTCCCATCAGTAGCAAAGTACTCTAGACATCATAACCCAGCAACAACCACCATCACACCCTTCTTGCAACAATCTTTGCTACCCTACATATGTGCAGAGTACAATAACAACGTACATTTTTTTCCTAACGAGGTCAAATTTTAACATGCTAGGAAGGACTCTGATATAATAAAATGAAAAAATTCAAGAAGGTTCTTTCCACCCTCTCCAAACACAGAAAAATCTGGATAAATCATAATACTCAATACATCAAGGATTATATTCAAAAGCAAAAAGGAGAATTTTTTTTCTTTTTTTTTAAAGGAGAATTTTAAGGGGGAAAAAAAGAGGAAACTTCAACTATCAGCACAAGCAAGTGACGCTCCATGTTATGATACCAGGTATTTTTATTTTCAGCGCCAGGATCAAATTCAGGGTCTTACACATGCTAGACTAATGTATCTCAGCCCTAGAGCTGAGTCTTTTTTTTTTTTTTTTTTAGAGCTGAGGTCTTTAAAGCCAGCACCAAGATGTGTGTGGAGGACTCTGGCGCCACAGTGAGTAAGGTGAGAAGCTAGACTCCCTACATAGGTGTGAGAGTTGAAAAAGCTACCCTATCTGTGAATAAGGACTAAAAGAACTCTGCCTGCAGGCCTGGCACCAAGGTACAAAGAGAACCACAGATTTAAAAACTCATTTAACAATAATTTAAACCCCAAGACCCTAAACTTATATAGATACAAATATAGTCACACATCACTTGACAGGAATACATCCTAAAATGCATTTTAGTCAATTCTGTCACCACAGGAACATCATAGAGTGTACTTACACAAACCTAAATGGTATAGCCTCCTGCACATCTAGACTATATGGTCAAGGTACTGCTCCCAGGGAATGGACAAAAGAGCACGAGACTAAATCAAGCACGAGAGAAAACAACACAATCAAAATATGTGGTAAACATGAAATGTAGGAGGCTGCTGCTGGGATTACATGGCACATTGTTTTACAGTGCTACGGTCTAGATCTAAAATGAACCCCCCAAAGTCTGATGTACTAAGAGCTTTTAGAAGGTGACTGGATCATGGAGGCATTACAGTCATCACAGTCATCAACAGACTGATCCACTGATGAGTTCAGAGCTCAATGTGCTATTTCCAGGTGCGGACTGGTTGGAAGAGGTGTGTCTCAGTTACTTTATCATAGCTAAGACAAACTATCTGGCACTCACAAGTTAAATGAGAAAAGGTTTATTTTAGCTCACAGTTCATAGTTGGCTGGACAGCATGGCAGAGGAGAAACAGTCCATGGAACAGCAGGCAGGAAGCAGTAGCCTTCTTTCTTCTTTCTCTATTCCATCCAGCATACAAATCTACTGGTTGCCACCAGATTAGTCCATCATCCACACCCAGAACTATACTAAATCAATCAGTGGACTAATTCAGTATTACACACCCATGATCCAGTATCACACAGTGATGAGCCAGTCACTCCCCAAAGCCCAACCTATGAGCACATGAAGCTTTGGGGGAATATCTAGATGTAAGCCATAACAAGGTATATTAAGAGGACATATTTTCAGTCTTTGTAATATTTCCTGTATGATCAGGGTTTTGTTCATAAAGTCTTTGCCTACACCTACGTCTTCAAGAGTTTTATCTATTCTTTCAGCAGACTGTTTCTGTTGTTAAATACTAAAATTTAAATTTTTGATTCATTTTGATTTTAGTTTAGTGCATGGTGAGAGGTCTAGGTTTAATCTTCAGCATGTGGAAAGCCAGTTTTCCCAGCACTATTCATTAAAAAGGCTATCTTTCTTTGAGTGGCCTTTTTGCTTTTGTCAAAGATAACACAGCTGAGTGTGTTGGAGTTGTTCCTGCATCTTCTACTCTGCTCCACAGATGGTCAGGTCTGTTTTTTATTTTGTTTTGTTTTGTTTTTTGGTTGGTTTTTTTTTCCTAGTACCATGCTGTTCACAATAGCTTTGTAGTATAATTTCAAGTCAGGGATTGTGATACCCTCTGCCTTGCCTTTGTTGCTTTTGCTATTCTAGGTCTCTTCTGATTCCATATAAATTTTAGGATTGTTTTCTCTAATTCTGTGAGGTATGCAATTGCCATTCTTATTGGGATTGCATTAAATCTGTATAACAATTTTGGAAGTATGGCCATTTTCACGATCTTGATTCTGCCTGTCCAAGAACAGGAGATATCTTTCCATTTTCTTTGATCTTCTTTTCCAGCATACTATAGTTTTCAATGTAAAGGTCTTTTACTTCCTTTGTTAGAGTGATTCTTAAGTATTTCATTTTTCTTGATGCTACTGTGAAAGATGTTGTTTCCCTAATTTCTCTCTCAGTGAGTTTGTTATTTGTGTACAGGAATGCTATTGATTTTTGAGTGCTGACTTGGTATTCTGCTACACTACTGAATTTGGTTACTAAATCTAGGAGTCTTTTGGTGGAGTTTTTGGGGTCTTCTTTGTAGAGTATCATGTTATCTGCAAACAATGATAATTTAACTTGACTTCCTTTCCTATCCTTATTCCTTTTCTTTCTCTTGTCTACCTGCTCTGGTTAAGGTTTCCAGAACCTTAATGAATAGGAGTGGTGACAGTGGGCATCCTTGTCTTGTTCCTGATTTTAGAGTGAAAGTTTTCAGTTATTGACCATTAATATGATGTTGGCTGTTGGTCTGTAATATACAGCTTTCATTAGATTGAGATAGAGACCAAATTTCTATGGGTTTTTTTTTTCAATCATGAATGGCTGTTGGACTTTGTCAAATGCTTTTCCTGCATCAACTAGGATAAACATGTGGTTTTTGTCCTTGGTTCTGTTAATGTGGTATATTACATTTATTAACTTGCATATGTTGAACCATCCCTGCATGCCTGAGATGAAGTCTCTTTGGTCATGGTGTATAATCTTTTTGATGATTTACGGCATTCTATTTGCTAGTACCTTACTGGAGATTTTTGCATCTATGTTCATTAAAGAAGTGGGTCTTTTTTGGTTGGGTACTTCCTCTGGTTTTGGTGTTAGGGTAATGCTTGCTGCTAGGAATGAGTTTCCAAGTATTGCTTCCTTTTCGATTTCATAAAGAGTTTGAGGAGCAGTAGCATTAGATCTTCTCTAAACTTTTATAAAATTCAGCAGTGAATCCGTCACAACCTGGACTTTTCTTTTTTCGGTAGTTTTTATTACTCCTTCAATTTCCTTGCCTAGATTTGGACTGTTTAGAATTTTTATATCTTCTTCATCCAGCTTTAGTAATTCACAAGTATCTAGGTACCTATTCACATTTTCCATTTTATTTGAGTACAAGTTTCCATTGTAGATACTAATGATCTGGTTTCTACAAGATCTGTTGTGATTTCTCCACTATAATTCCTAATTGCATGGATTTGGGTCTTATCTCTTGTTTTTTGCTAAGGTTGGCTGAAGGTTTGTCTGTTTCACTTAATCTTTCAAAGAACCAACTCTTTGATTCATTAATTCTTTGCATTTTTTTTTTGTCTCAACCACATTAATTTCTGCTCTGATCTTTATAATTTCCTTCCTCACATGAGCTTTGGGTTTAACTTGTTCTTCTTTTTCTAGAAGTTTGAGGTTCAACATGAAGTTATTTGAGATCACTCCATTTTTCTAATATGTGAATTTGCCACAATAAACTACCCTCTTAAGACTGGTTTCATTGCACCCCTTAATTTCTAGTGTGTCTTACTGGCATTACTGTTCAATTGTAGAAACTCTAATTTCTTCTTTAATTTCATCTGTGACCCATTAGTTGTTGAAGTGGGTATTAATTTCCATGAGTTTATATAGTTTTTGTGCTTTGTTTTGCCATTTATTTCTAATTTCACTGCACAATGACTGGTAATACACATGGGATAATTTAAATCCCTTTGCATTTACTTAAGCATGTTCTACGAGCTAGTATGTGGTCTATTTTGGAGAATGTCCATGTGCTGCTGAGAACAATGTGTATTCTGTAGCTTTTGGGTGGAACACTCTGTAGCTATCTACTAAATCTGTTTGTTCAAAGGTTTGGTTCAGTTCTGATCTTCCTTTGTTGATTTTTTTGTCTAGTTGATCTATTTGTGACAGTAGGGTACTGAGGTCCCCCATTACAATTGTATCAGCACTGATTGGTTTTTCACATTCATTATTGTTTCATATAGTTGGGCACACCAGTATTTGGTACATATATATTTATGATTATTATCTCTTGCTCTTGGATTATTCCCTTAACAAGTATGTAGTGACCTTCTTTGTCTCTTCTGATCAGTCTTAGCTTGAAATCCACTTTGCCTGCAAATAGAATAGCTACTCATTTTTTCCAGGTTCCTGTTACATGGAGTATTGCTTTCTGTCCTTTGATTTTCAGTCTGTGAATTTCTTTTTGAATTAAATGTGTTTATTGTATGCAACATATTGTTAGATCTTGTTTCTTCATCCATTCTGCCAATCTATTTCCTTTGATTGATGAACTGAGACCATTCACATCGATGGTTATAACTGACAGGTAATGATTGACTTTTGTATTATTTTCCTGTTTTGGGCTCCCTTTCCCTCCCTATTTAATTGCTTGCCTTGCTTGGTGGACTCACTCCATATTAGGATTACTAGAATTGGTGTCCTCATTGTCTCTTTCTAGAATCTCCTTCAGAACTTTTTGCAGTGTTGGTTTGGTGGTCATAAATTTCTTCAGATGTCATTTATTGTGGAAGTATCTTCTCCATCAACTTTGAAAGATAATTTTGCAGGGTACAACAATCTGGGTTAAAGGCTGTTTTCTTTTAGGGCTCAAAATACTTGAAGCTCTCCTTGACTTAATGGATGTGTTAAGTACTCTGCTGTAATTCTGATTCTCCAGCCCTTTTTATCTCTTGAGATAGAATCTCAATAAGTTGTCCAGGCTGACCTTGAACTTGCAATCCTCCTGCCTCAGCCTCCTGAGGAGCTGAGATTACAGGCATGTAGCCGCTACACTGACACAAGCATTCTTTTTCTGGAATAAACATTATCTAGATTTCTAAAGAAACAATTCACATACCTCAATTTTAATTTTTAATATCCAGCCAATTAAACACTATCAGCAGCAAACCTCTAAGAATTTGAGCACAGAAATGTTTACCTGCAGAAATGCTGTATTATCATTTCATGATTTTAGTTCTTTTCATGTATACATATGAAACTGTAGTATAATGGAAAGACCACCAGACCAGTCACAATGAGGCATGGAATCCAGGCCTTATCTATCCTCTTCTAAGTCATCTCATCTTGCAGCAGGTTATCTCTCTATTTTAGTTTCCAGATTTAAAGAATAATGGTATCATCACAACTGGAAGCCTCTTCTTAGCTTATGAAAATTTCCAGCTACAGAGAATCATAGAAATGTGGGCATGAGTACTCTTCTGTTAGGACTTCTGTGCACTCTTGAACAAGTATTTCAGCTGGATTCCGTAATTCTAAAATCCTTCCCACAAATTCTTTCCACACTCAACAGTCTATCATGAGTTCCCATGGTCAAACTCTTAGTATCTCTCTCAATTTGTTTTACTTTGTGTGTGTGCTGGAGATTAAACCCAGGGCCTTGTATATGCTAGTCTAGTGCTCTGCCACTAATCTACACTGTAGCCCCTGCATATTATTTTGGGGTTTTTTTGGGGGGGGGTTTAAATTTTTTGAGATAAGGCCTCACTATGTAGATCAGGCTGGCTTTGAACTTGTAATTCTCCTGCTTCAGCCTCCCGAGTGCTGGGATCACACCTGGCCCCTGCATGTTATTTTTAAGACAACATTTTTGATCCCTCTTAGATCACCTGAAGTTGCTGTTCTCTATAATTTTATGCACATAATCTTCATCATTAAAATATCCATTATTTCACAGAAGTGTTTTTCAAGCTATACTGAAGTTATGAGTTTTAACCACACTGGTTTTGACCACTATTAAAAAAAAAAAAAAGAACAGAAACTAATGGAATACATTACACTTTGTAAGGTTACGCACTGTTCATTTAAAAAAATTATTTCAGGTATGTGTGTAGATATTTATATCTCACTAAGTCATAATGTAAAGTGAGTTTATTACTGCTGTAACAATAAACTGGAAAGCAGTATTATATGCTGCAGAGCAAATCCAATCATGTCAACCCCTTGATTCGAACGGTTTGATGGTGTCCCATTGCTAGGCATGAAACCCACTATCTTTAACATGGGTTTAGAGACCTTGCAAAGTCCTGCCCCTCTCTCAGAACCACTTTATTCCATGTGACCCCCTTGCTTTCTATGTCCCAGCCACAATGAAAGCTTTTAATTCCTCCTTCAGTGAACATACCTTGGTTAAGAACTTACTGCATGTCAGCTGATGTTCTAGGTGTGTGAGAAGCTCTGGGAACAAGACAGATCAGTTTCCTCCCTGAAGAGAGCTTGCACCCTAGACTTGAGTGCAGCATGCTACCTTCAACTAGTAGGTGCACTCCTGATACTGCATGAACTCTTTAACATACCCTCGCTCTCCCCCTACAGCCCATACACTATCAAGGATGATCACTCCTTTTTCAGGCCACAGATCAAGGGCTCAGTTATCAGTTCCTCAGAGTCACCTTACCCAACATGTCCCCACCGTTCACTGAATGATCCTGTGTGAGTTTCAAAGAATTGTTAAGACAATAATGATATCACTAATGACAGAAAATGTGACTGAAAAATCCTCAGCATCTAATTTTGTGTTAAAGGGAAGCAACGGGAGGTCAACTCTCCCTAGAGTAGATGATATGACAAAACAAAATACATGCCAAGTCCAACAAAATCCACCAGTTCTTACTTAACAGTCATTTGCTACTATTATGGCTTGTATCTACATACCCCCCTACCAAAGCCTCATGTGGTCATAGGTAGGGCTTTTTGGAGGTGGTTGGACCTGGGGCGTGCAGTGCTGGGATTAATGGTGCAATGCTGGGATTAAGGTTGCCCCCCTCTGGCTGCGAGTGCTACCCATCTGGAGGACGCATAGCCTGGATGGAATATAAGGGACAGAAAAAGGGCTGCTGCTGTTGCTTTGCTGCTTGCTGCCTTCTGTCTGTCCTGCCATGTCATGGACTGCTTCTCCTCCACGATGCCACCCTGCCTCAGAGCTAGACAACTGTGAACTGAAAGCTCTAAAAACTGTGAGCCAAATAAACCTTTCCTCTTTTTTTTTTAAATTTTTATTTTAAACCAAGAACATGTATTGGTACATTCTACATAAAACCTTTCCTCTTTTAACTCTCTGTGTTGGGTATTTTGTCTCAGCAATGAGAAAAATAACTAAGACAGATTTTGGTACCAAGAGTGGGGTCACTGCTGTGACTGTACCTGATCGCATGGCTCAAGAGCCTTTGGAATTGGCTTGTGGGAAGAGTTTGGAAAGGTCTGGAAACACCAGAAGCCCTGGAATCCTTTAAGCTGTACCTGATGGAAGATTCTGGTAAGACCTCAGAAGACCAGAATGCTGATGGAAATGCTGTCAGTAAAGATCAGGCTCAGGAGGACTGTGCTGGGAAGGACTGCATTGGCTCTTGGACTCCAGACCACGTATGTTATGTTCTGGCAGAAAATGTATCTGCATTTTGCTCATGTCCAGAGACTTTGCCTGATATTGAGATTAAGGGCAGCAGACAAATTAATCTTGCAGAAGAAATTACAAGGCAGTCTAATATTGAGGTGGTGGCATGGCTACTGTTGTGGGTATTTAGCCAGATCTATGTTGAGAATCAAGAGCATGGAGCCAGCAGATGATTTAAATCATTTTGAGTCTGGCCAGAAAGGAAGCTCCAATAAAGGTGCAGATTGCAAAAATGGAGCCTCCAAGGAAAACTGGGTTGCTGAAAAGGAAAAGGATAGCAGAAGAGATGGCCTGAGGACTCCAGCATCTGCAGTCTCAAAATTGCAAAGGTGAAAGATTTTGATTTAAGCAGAGAACCCCAGAGCACCATGTTCCAGAATGGCAGTGGCCTACAGAATTTTTCCTCAGGGTTAGGTTCACAGTGCTCATCAATCCAGGCACTTGACTCCGACAGCCAACAGATGAGGAAGTCTGGCTACTGTGCCAGCTGGCAGCAGATTTTGGAATCATCCACATGGTGCTTGTGGTGGACCTAATATGGTCAACTTGAGCCAGAATGCCCAGCCAGACTGAGCTGGTGTGATGCTGGGTGTACGAGATCCACCTGAGGGTTGTTGCTGATGCAACATAAGGCAGAGTGGGAGCTGTAGCTACTTGGCGGGCTGTTTCTCAGGAGAAACTCTGCTGCGCCTGGTTCTTCCGGAGGGGGTTTGGCTGTCCTCAAGGAAGGAGCTCGGGGCCTTGCTGTCGTCGAGGATGGCTGCTGTTGCTTCGGAGGAGCTCTGGTTGTCATCTCTGCTGTGAGCATCGTTTCCTGGCTCCAGCCATCACGTGCAGACACAGACGTACATGGGACAGTGCTGTGGGCTCCGAGCCCTCAATTGGATCTTTTGGGTCTCCAGGGCTTAGATGGACATTCGGCACCTTCTGCATTTGGCTTCTGGGTGAATATATTGTAATCTGTAAATGTCCTCCATTAAATCTGCTCTCTTAAGACCACTGGCTCTAGCAAACCTAACTAACACAGTGCTGATTTTAGGTATATGCAGAATGCAAGTGTTACAGGGTCAAGAAAGCTTCCACCCAGATTTCAGAAGAAGGCGTGGGGGCCCAGGCAGCATGTTCCTGAGAGAACAGTGTGTGAAGTTGTGAGTGTGAGGCCAAAGATGCAGTGCAGAACCTGGAAAGGTGGAGAAACCAGGAATATGGATCATCTGAGGAAAGTCGCAGGGACTGAGCAAAACAGGCCCAAAAGAGAAGCTGTGAGAGCTACAACTAATGGCAGTGGTGTACGGGTGGAGCCATGCAACCCCTGTGGCATTCACATCTTGCCACTGATTGCTCCAGATAATGGACACGTAACTGTGGGACTTAATTTTGACCTGCTGGATTTTGGATTTTGCTCCCATTCCTTTCTATCCCCCATTTGTACCTTTTGTAATAGTAATGTTTATCTTGTACCACTGTATGTTGAAAGATTTAAATTTTCTTTTCATTTGTACATGAGCTTGCAGCTCAGTTTGCCTTAAAACTCAGAGAAGACTTTGCATTTTGACTTCTCAGCAATGCTGAAACTGTTAGGACTCTGGCAACTCTTAGAGATGGACTAAATGCCTTATACACAAAGGGAATTACATGAGTCTTTTGAGAGCTAGGGGCAGAATGTTATGGCTTGTATCTAGATGTCCGCCCAAAGCCCCATGCATTCATAGGTAGAACTTTTCAGAGGTGGCTGGGTCTAGGATGTGTGATGCTGGAATTAAGGATGGGATGATAGGATTAATGGCACAATGGGGGATTAAGGGTGCCCAACCCTAGTAGCCTGGATGAAATATAAGGAACAGAAAGAGGGCAGCTGCCATCACTTTGCTACTTCGCTGCCTTCTGCCTGCCCTGCTTTACCATGAACTATTTTTCTTCTGCCATGCCACCCTGCCATGGAGCCAGCTAACTATGGACTGAAACCTCTACAAACTATAAACCAAAATAAACTTTCCTCCTTTATCTTTGGGTGTCAGGTACTTTGTCTCAGCAAGGAGAAAAGTAAGACACTTACAAATTATTATTTACTCTGCAGATTGAAAGGAGATAATAAGATTGTCACAATTTTAGACTTAACATTTCCTCTTTGCACCTCTTAATTTTAATTTTATTGTTGTGATAGTGGTGCTGGGGATTAAACGCAGTGTTTTAGCACATTACATGAGAACTCTACCAATGAGTTATACTCCCAGGCTGTACCTCTTTTTACTTGAAACCTCAACTCTGACCAGAAGGTGATTAGAAGACATAGGAACTTAGAGGATGAAAAGTAGTATCTGCTGGACACTGTCACATAAGGGCACAGTATCAGGCCACTAAGATCTCAAGTAGCTAACAAGAAAGAAGCTTCTCGAAGCCCCATGCACTTCTGTACAGATCACACTGTTTCCAACTCTCTGCCTTTCACCCTCGACTTGGAAAAATCCTTCTCCTACTTGCAACTGAGTTTACAACCCCTTGGTGAAAACTTTTACTTTCTCTTAAAGAACTTGTCACCTTCCTTTAAATCCTCATAAACTTGGTGAGTATTATAATTTTTATATGGCATTAGAGATAGTATCCATCTGTTTTACAAAGAAAGTTCATGTAGGCAAGAATTTTATCGTATTAGTTTTTCTATTTCTAGTTCTGTTTCTTTGTATAGAGCCTAGCACTAACTACAATTTATTCTGTGCTCTATAAGCACTTATTGACTATTTATAGGGCCTACTGGTAAAGGGCTGTAGTTAGTCTTTCAGTTTCCTACACCATCAAGACAAATCTTTCCATGACTATCTAAAATAATCTGCCTACTGAAATGAATAAACATTTCTCAAATGAAGAAATAAAAATGGCAAATAAATATATGAAAAAGTGTTCGACATCACTAGTCATTAGCGAGATGCAAATCAAAACAACATTAAGATACCATCTCACTCCAGAAAGAATCACATCTATGAAAAAAATCAACCAACAACAAATGCTGGAGGGGCTGTGGGGAGAAAGGAACCCTCCTCCACTGTTGGTGGGAATGCAGACTGGTCCAGCCACTGTGGAAATCAATATGGAGATTCCTCAAAAAACTAGAACTAGAGGTTCCATTTGATCCAGCTATTCCCCTACTGGGGATCGTTCCAGAAGAGTTAAAATCATCATACCACAGAGATATATGCACAACCATGTTTATAGCAGCGCAGTTTGTAATAGCTAGATCTTGGAAACAACCCAAATGCCCAACGACCAATGAATGGCTAAAGAAGATGTGGCTTTTCTACACAATGGAGTACTACA
>PVJO010029433.1:0-16832 GCA_004026905.1 Hystrix cristata | reverse complement strand
ACTGGTGAGTGCAGGTGTACAGTTTGTCCTAAGTCTCCTGTTAAAAAGGTACTTTCAAAACTACTTGGAAAATCATTTCAAGGCTTTCTCCCTCTTTACTTTTTCCCTCTTTTTATCAATTCCCACATCTCTGCTTTCATTGTCTCTCTTGCTCCCATCTGTATCTCATTTTTCAATCTCTTTTCTAGATTAGACAGAATATTCACACTCACGTAGTAGTTCCTGCCTCCTTCAAACGTACTTTACAGAGAAAGTGAGAGTCACAGAAGCGAGGTGACCTGCCCAAGAGACCTGGTGTGTCTCCTGCACCTATAACACAGCAACAGAGCAAAATCAAGAGTTGCCAACTTTACCTGCCCATTGTGATGCAGAAGATTTGGAAGAATTCATTTTTTTTTCTTTTCCTTTCGTTGTCTTCTTTTCTGCTCTCTCTCTTCTCAGTATGTGGGTCTAGAAGCTTTTGGTTGGTAAGATTTCAGAGAAAACTAATCGTGAAAGAGGAACACTTCATCTGTTTGTATGAAGCCCAACTGTAAAAGACCTAGAATGTGAACTTGTTCTGCGGCCCTGCACTGATCTCAGGATTTCCTTTCTTGCATGGGGGGAACTGGAGGTACCAGGCAACACGTCAACTCCCTTTACTTCAGCTAACAACAGCATGAGGAAATGATGAAATGCTAAGCACCCACACAACAGGGTAACCATGGGGAAGCACAAGAGGCTGAAAAGATTGTTTTGTTTTTGTTGGAGAAAATGTCTCATTTTCTTCAAGGCCTAACTCATCTCCAATTTTCCCTTGACAATGTGGATCCTCCTCTGCCTTCCCAGTGCCTTCCCAGACTGTTATCTATATGACCCACACAGTTGTTAACTAAAAAGGAGGCTCAGACTCCAAATCCTCATCTCAGTTAACACAGAGCTGTGCACAGAGTGTGTGTTTTTATGACTTGGAAATGAGAATTTCATCTTTTGTCTTCTCGCCTTCTCCTTCATTTTCATGTCTTGAACATTCTAGTGTTGTGGACTTGTGCCTCTTGCATCTAAGTGTTTACTATGAGGTTATGGCACACGTTGATGTCCATGGGCTCAGCTCCACACAACATCACACAGCTCCCGAAGCTCCAGAGAATCAGCAAGGCTTTTAATTGTTCTGCTCTGTTTGAATATCTCAGTTCTACATGGCAGTCTACTTTAGGTGAAATGGATTTAATGTTGAAAGAAGCGATTAGAGAGTGGCACTTCTCTGGGATATTAAATATATGCCATCTCCCTGCTTAAAGATATTTTAAGAGTAAGATTACTTTGACCTCAGTTGTGTTAAGTTTACCAAAGTTGAAAGAGAGAAGTACAATTCACATGAGTTGGTAATCCCCAAATTTGATGACTCAGGCGTCCCATGTGTTGGAAACTATTTTTGGTCTTTAGGGGACTTTCTGTTATTTCCATAGCTTAGAAAATTTTTTCTACATTCTTTATTTCACTATAGACATATACAAAGACATATTAGAATATTTTAAAATTATCTAAGTAAGTTGCTATGATTTGTATGAGTACCCCCCGAAGGTCTGTACATTAAAAGTGTGGTCCCAGGGTGGCAGTCCTTGGAGGTGCTGCGCCCCTGTGAGAGGGGAGGCCTAACCAGGGTCTCAGTTCATTGGTGTCTCAGTGTCCCAATCTGTCTCTGCTTCCTGGTGTCTGCCAAGGGGTTCATCCTCATCTGAGACCCTAGCCACAAAGCCAGCTAAAGTTGGACTCAAGCTTTAGATTCATTAACACAAATAAGCATCCCTTTAGTTTGTATGTGGCCTGTGTCGGGCATTTTGTTGTAGCGATGGAAAATGAACTAATATATATTTTATTAGCAGGTAGCATTTGACCAGTAAAAATAGAGGAACAATAATGAATGAGTTATATGAATTATTAGGTAATTAAGTATAATTATCAGTCAGTGTTTTACTGATTGTGATCAATCAGGAAACATCAATATGAATAATTATTGATTAGCAATTAACTATATGCTGATAATTGAATAGTCATGTTAAAATATGTATGTTTATATTCTTTTCCATCTTTTTTATTAACATATATCGATTGTACAAATCAGTGGATTTCACTGTGGAATTTCCATATGACCATATATTATGTATTGATTGCATCGATTCACCTTTCTTCTACCCTTACTCTCCCCTCACCCGGTAATCCTCCGAGGCCCTTGCTACTCCTTACTCTTCTGTCTTCATTGTTGCTAGTGTTATATTTAGCATTTCTTCTGCTATTATACTAATTTATTTCTTACTAATTAAAGGAAATGAAAAAAAAATTTACCTTACTCATTTCTTCTGTAGTTTGCTTCCTTTTTAAATATAGATCCAGTTTCTAACAGATACCATTTTCCTTGTGTCTAATGAACTTTTAAAATTTCTTTTAGGACAGGTGTACTGGCAGCAAACTCCCTCCACATGCATAATTCTTTCTCCTTCACTTTGAACAGTAAATTTTCTGGATACAGAATTCTGCTCAGTGGGCTTGTTCTTTCAATGCTGTAAAATCTTGTTCATGTGGTTTCTGTGGAAAAGTCAAATGTAGTCCTTATATTTACTCCTCTACAGGTAAAGTGGCCCTCCATCCAGGTTTCAGAATTTTTTCTTCATCCTTGATTTTTTTGTAGTAGTTAAAATGTTACAACTCAGTGTGTGTATGTGTGTATATATGTTTTTCTACAAATACATACAATTTAAAGAGTTAGCAATCCATTACTTAAATGAGTGGCTCTGCGAACTGGTCAGAAATGATTTGTCTAGTGAAAATGCTCTGGCTTATTATTGCAGATATAAACACTGAGCAATTCCTCTTTTATCTGAGGTTGTACAAGCATTACCTGATTAAAAGTCAAGTGAAACTTGTTACCGGACTTACACTTTGATGCTCTCCTCCCTGATATCTGTGACTTCCTACTGCATTAAGTGGTTGATAATAATAAAGACTTCATTCTGATGAGGCTCCTTGCTCATGCCAATATAAAGCCAATATTGTAGTGAATAGTACTTATTTTAGGAGCTGTAGAAATGCAGAACCCACTGAAAATATAAAATCTCTGAGAGTTTTCTATGATTTGGAACTTTTTTAATTAAATGTTTTTCTTATTAGAATGAGGACACCAGGTGCAATGAATGGAGATTTGTGACTCCTTGGAAGCTTATATTAACTCCATGAACAGAAAGTGAATAACATATTTCCAGAAAACAAAGGAAAGTTTACATATTATTACATTTACATCAGACCAAAGCGAGTGCCTTATAAAGTCACTGCACAGTCACTGGAGAGGCATGTATTTTGAACACAGTCTGTTCACCTTCTCTTAGGATTGGTTTAGCTCGTGACAGGATTTTTTTTTTGGGGGGGTAGGATTTTCAATAGAATGCATTTCTCTGGTTTTATCAGTTAGACTAGTCCTTATCACTGTTACTATGAAATTATCAGACATTTCTCCTCTACTTGTTGCTCGCTTTTTTGTAGCTCAGGAACACAGCTCTATTCTTTCATTAAATGCACCTGGTTCTCCTGGCTACTACCAAGATGGGGATTTTATTATTGGGGGACTCTTTTCCCTAAGAGTGACTGATGGTGACATGAGAAGCAAATTGGGATTTCGAGATATATTTTATATACCATGTCATGTACATGCGTAAGTGTGTGACTTCCCGACTTTTCAGCCTCTGATGATGCTTAAGCATGTGACTGCTTTTAAGTGCACAAGAAGATTTGTGTAGCAGTCTGCAATTGAGAAGTATTTTTTTTCAAACTTGTAGATCATCGTATTAAGATCTCTTTTATTTATGTTGGTTTAAATTTGTTTATTCGGCATCTCTTTTGTGTATTTCCTTGGGTAATCTAACAAAATACTGTTTTTCTTAAAATGTATCCTGATGTGCAAGGCAAGGATATATAATATTCTAAATTACGATTCTTGCCACTTTCCATTTGCTTCATCTGCTGACCTTAGTTTCTAAGGCACAGCTGCTCTGCTCATAAAAAAGCTGAAATTGTAAATTCGACTGCAAAGCTGACTGTGAGTCTGATTTTTTAGCCACCATATTTCACATTTTCGCTGTAAGATACCCACTTTATTTCTTAGATTTTTGTGTGCATCCTTTGTGTGACTCTTGCCTTTTTTAGAAATAAAAATTTAGCAAACTCTCTTTTCACCATTGTATTTTAGGGAGCTTACTAAGCATTATCAGCAGCTGTTGGCCATGGTTTTTGCTGTAGAAAAGACCAACAAGAATTCAAATATATTATTCAATATGTCGCCGGGATTCTACCTCTTCAACGTTGACTACACTGAGATGAAAGCCATGGAGAGTTCTTTGTCTTTACTTTCAGGAGAGAGTCCTCCAGTTCCTAATTATAACTGTAGGTCTGAGAAGAGAGACAAGCTGGTGGCTGTGATAGGAGGCATTTCAACAGGAATATCAACTCAGATTTCCTGAGTATTAAGTCTCTACAATTTTCCACAGGTAGACAAAAACTGCTGGCCTTTGAGCTTAAACATGTGATATAATCATGAATGCCAAACAAAATTCTATGTATTGAAAAGGTTGTGACATCTTAACTTATGGTTTAATTATGCTTTTTCCCCTTTAATATCATTTATACATAATATAAAATTGTGTTTCTACAATAAAATCTCCTTTGGAAAACATTTGAAGTGGAGAAAAAAATATAGATAAAATAATGATAATGTATAATCTCACCACCAGAGAGAATTTTATACTATTTATTGGAATCCAGTCTAGTGTTTTCCTATGCAATTATAGAACTGATAAATATACTGGAATATGGGGATTCTATTCACATTTTGTTTTTTCAATCTTTTTAAACTGTAACAATGCTATGAATATTTTTCATTTTTACTCAGTTTTCTTTAATATCACCTTAGATTGCAAGATGATATTCCTTTCTACAATAGTTATTTAACTGATTTATTATGGTCAGACATTTGTTTTCAATTTTTTTTCTATTTTAAAGAGTGTTTCAATTCACAGTCTTATTTACAAGAAACTATTGATTGGTGGCCACTTCCTTTAAATATTTTTTAGTGGTGGCACTTACAAATCAAATGTGTTCATATTTTAAAGCTTATGATAAAGTAAACATTGATATTTAGAAACCTAAATTTACTAGCAGCTAAGAATCTCCATTTACTTCCTCCTTATCATCACTAGACTTATTTTAAAAATCTTTGCAAGTAATATTAAGCCTAATGTTTTGAATTTGTTCCTATTTTAATTTTTATTTTCTTATGTTCATGAGTTAATTTTATTTCTTCTTTTATGTATTTTTAATCTTATTCTTTGTTTATGTAATAGCGGGAAATAATTTTGTTCTTTTCCTACTGATTGGAGACAAACCTTCTTTTTGACCTGTCTCTATAAACAAATGCTAATATTCAAACCAATATTGAAGAAAGCAAGCCATTTTTATTATACGAGTTTCAAATATATACTTTTAAAATTAATAATATAAAAGTTAAAAAAAAAAAAGGGGACCCAGATGGGGAGTAAAAGAGAGATGAGAGGACAAAAGAGGGTAGAGGAGGGTGGAGTGGTCAAAGCCATGTATATGCAGGTGTGACAGTGAAACCCTTTAACTGGTACAATCAATATCCATTTATAATTATAATAAAATTATTAAAAGGCCCAAAATTTGATCACTAGTTTTTAAAAAAAATTTTAAAGAAATATAAAAATAGACTAAATAGATGAACACCACATACTCATCACCAAGTTTCAACAAATACAAATAAATACAATTTTGTTGTCTTGTTTCAACTATTAAAAATCAGTTATTTTTGTGCATCTATTTATCTATTTAAATATTGTGTTCTTTATGCTTTTGCCTTTTTCCTAAAAGTATATATTCATCTTTAAGAGTTTATGAGATTTCTTCACTCTCTCTCTCTCTCCCTCATGTTTAAACCATCCATTTATTCACTCAGCTAGTTGATAAGCATTTGTTGAGCATCTATGTTCAAAGACTGTCATTTTAGAATTTGTAAATATGAGATACTACTAAACATTCAAGTTTAATGGTGAGCATTTGTATTTGGCTTAAATTCTAGGATAGAGACATAAATTTGAGAGACCATTTAGAGAATATGTGTTTTCAAAAAAAATAGAAAAGAAGAAAGGGAAAATATCTTAGTGCAGATCTTTTGGGTATTAAGAATTTGGAGAGATGGAGATGAGGCAGAGCTGGCAGAGAAGGTTGATATTGTATATCATAATCTGGAGCTACGGTGCTTAATTAAGGAAAAGAGATCCTAAAAACTGCTTAAGGAAGATTTTTCAAAAAAAAAAAAGGAGAATTATCAAATTTTTAATGCAGGTTAGGTAAAATGAATTCTGAGATTTAGCCATTTAATTTAGCATATTATATATTTAGTGACTTAATGTTTAACAAATGGGAAAGTAATAAGGATACCTGATAGAAAGTTAGAGATGGCTGAGAATAGCAGCATACACCTCCGCTCGTCAAGAGTTTTCTATAAGAAGGGCACGAACTCCCAGGTACTTGGAGGTACCGGATGGAGACTTCATATGGAATGATGGGGAAAATAGCCAAGCCGTATCCTAAATCGTCTCGTTTTGGAATGGTTAAGTATGCATACTTAAGCATAAAAGAAAAGCACAGAAATTCATAGCAAAATATATATTCTCTTAAAATGCTTAATATATTCCTATTTATCAATTAATTTGGCTTATATTTATGTCTTCAAGACAAAACTTACATGACTGCACTGATCCAGAAAGGGCAGAGCTTAGTATGAGAAGTTCTGGGTTTGCAAAGAACTTTTGCAGACTCTGGTTGCCATGCCTCGGGGCAGATGAAAATATTTTGTGGCTTTGTTTTGGACGTGTTTCTTAAAACAATAAAGAAAAGAGTATATGTAATATAAGTAGTGAAAGGTAAGTGGCGGATGGTGGATGACGCGCTAACTCATCAGTGAATAGATAGCATGATTTTGTGTGAGCAGTAACTTTGTTTTCTGTGTAGCTCAGCTATGGTCCATTTGACCACAGTCTCCGAGACAGTGTCCGGTTCTGGTCTATTTACCAGTTTACCATGAATGCTGCAGTCTGTATCAGGGACTCTTCAACTACTGCTGCAGTTTGGTTGGGTGTGGGTTGGCCTTGTGGTTCCAGATGACATCAGGGGAGAAATGTTCCTCAGCGAGATGACACAAGAGATGAACAGCAACGGACTCTGTATTGCATTTGTAGAGAAGATTCCAGAGTTTCCTGCTAAGAACACAATTAACAGGAGACTCTTTAGTGAAAGATTCACATCTGTAAAGGTCAGTGTTGCCTTTGGTGACACATATTCTCTTCTGAGGCTTGTATATACCCTCTATTGCTATAGTCCATTTGGTAAAGTCTGGGTTGCAACTTCTGATTAGGCTATAACCACTTTACCCTTTGAACAAAGTCAAAGTCATACATATTCTGGTGGAGGATTATCTTTTACTTTCCACAAGGAAGAGATTCCTGGTTTTAAAGATTTCCTTAGAAGTGTTCAGCCTGCAAAATATCCTCATGATATCTTTATCCAGGATGTGTGGTCTACACTCTTTGAGTGTCCATATGTGGATCAACATGGAGTCAAGACTTTCGGTCGATGCAAACAAAATGGTACCCTAGCAACTCGGACTCTGCATATTTGGGACATGAATGCTTCATCCCAGAGTTACAGTGTTTATGCTGCTGTGTACGCCATTGCCCAGGCACTTCACAAAGAACTCATACTCAGAGTGGAAGAAGACTCATTCGACAAAAGGACATATGTGGCTCCGCATCCATGGCAGGTAGCAACAGCTCATTCTTCTATGTCCTTAGGGCAATGGGCCATGTGCTGTCCTTTCTAGTTCTTGATTCACTACTTGTAAGAGTTCTCCTCAAATTAGAAAGAAAATGGACTAAACTGTGTAGAATGGGTTAATTAATGCCTCTAGCTTTCCTTGTGCTCTTTCCATTGTCTATTTATCTATCTATAGTCTTTTTTTCTAAGTGATACAAAACAGAATTCAAATTTTCCTCCAATTTTTGTCCTCAAGATAACTTGATGTTAGATTTCCTAATGAGTTAGAAAAGAGCTATTCTCAAATTACTTCTGAATTATTTTCAGCAATTTCTGCCTTTTACTGTGGCAATTAAAGGTTAATATTAACATTGCAGTTTATTGACAATTACTCGAAGATTGTTCTTTTGTTATACATATTCTTAATCAATTCAGTATCCCATGTCTTAGTTTTTAAGTTTTAAAAAATTAGTGGTGTGTCCCAAACTATCCATTTTCATATTACTGAGAAAAGGGGCTGTTCATTCCAGCTATCTTATCAGTAAATGGTCCATGAAGTTGATTTTTTCAGAGACAGCTAACTGAAATAAGTCTGTCATGTAATCTACAGATAATACAGTCCTATGCACACATAGGAAAGCATGAATAGGCACCCACTTATTTTTCTTAGAGAAACTTCAATAAACTACTTCAAAATATATTGTAAATATCATCCTGTAAGAGTACATAAAAATGATGTAGTGTGGGGATAATTCATTTTCATTTATTTTGAGGTCTAGCATTTTACCTGTCCTTCATTTATTTACCAAATACAGAACACTTTTTCATATGTTCATTTTTCATTTGGATCTCTTGCCCATTTTTATAGTTTTGGCTGACTTTTTCATTCATAAAAGTTTAAGGTTTAAATGTATTCTTTCAGTTATATATATTGAGGATAATTTCTCCTCTCTGAGTTTACATCTCATTTTCTGCTTTGGTTAAAAAAAACTTATTATTGTTCCTCTTTATTGTTTATGCTTTCTGTCCTGTGATAAGTTTGCTTACATCAAAGTAATGAAGAGTATTCTTTAGTTCTTTAGCTTTCTTCTAAACATTTTATTGCTTTGTATTTCAAATTTAGACAGCAGTGTATTTGAAACTGATTTTTGTGTGAGTTTTAAAATAGTGGAATCAAGATGATTTTTTTCCAGTAAAGAAAACCAACTGGCCTGGCAAAATTTATGGAAGAAGATACATTTTCTCTAATCCTCTGTACTGTCACCTTTAAATTAGGTATTTATGTGTAACCCTTTTTCTTGACTCTTTATTCTGCTTCCCTGGTCAGTTCTCTGTTTTGCAGTTTTATACCATCAATTACCACAATTTCATAATAATATATTTTGTTTTCAATTTATTTTTTCTATTTAATTCCTATATTTTAAATATTTGATTATATTATATTTAATTTATACTTAATTAAAATTGATTATTTTAAATTATATGTCTGTTTAAATTTGATTTATGTTTTTATAAACATATAATTGATATTTTAAATTATTTTCTTGTAGCTCAAAGTTTTTTTGGAGATGCTTGCGGTTTTTCTATGTGCACAATCATATAATCTGAAAGTATTACGTTTATTTATTTCTATGCCTATGATTGCACAATATTTTTTTTTTACCTTATAAGACTAGCTAGGCCATCTTACAAAAGTTGAATAAAAAGTGGCAATTGCTGGTACACGTATTTGTTTGCAACCTTAAGGAGAAAAATTCAAAATTTTACCATTTTTATGATTTTTGTTTCTGTAGGCAATTGTTATGATTTGTGTCTTGATGTCCCCCCAAAGCCTCAGGTGATCATAGGTGGGGTATTTTCAGAGGTGGCTGGATCTAGAGTGTGTGATTACTAAATCAGTCCACTGATTGGTTTGGCATGATTCTGCTGGGATCAAGGATGTGACACTAGGATTAAGGGTGCTGGGATTAAGGGTGGGAGTGCTACCTATCTAAGGGCAGATAGCCGGGATAAAATATAAGGGACAGAAAGTGACTTGTCTGTCCCCTTGCTTGTATCCTTCGTTTACCTTGCTGCCTTCTGCCTGTCTGCCAGGCCACCCTGCCTCGGACCCAGCTGATTGTCGACTGAAACCTCTACAAACTGTGAGCTAAAGAAACCTTTCTTCCCCTAACTTTGGGTGTCGGGTATTTTGTCCCAGCAATGAGAGAAAAGGGACTAAGACAGCAATTTGTTAATATTATTTACTAAATGGAAAGCTGTTTTATATGCCAAATAGTCAGAATTTAAAACTCAAATTTGATAAATACTTTTCTAACTCTATTAAAATGGGCCATATCATATGAACAGAATAAGTTGCATTGATTGATTTCAAAATGCTAAAGTATGCTTGCATTTCTGGCAAAATTTTAATTACGTTGTATTAATTTTCTTATGTTAGAATCCGTTTACATGTATGCCACTGAGAAAAATTAGTCTGTCTTTATGAATTTTATTGAGGTATACTTGACAAAATTTTACATATTTCAAGCAAACAACATATTTTTAAATATACAGACACTGTGAAATAATTAGAAAACTAAGATGATTATCCCATCCATAACCCGATGTAGTTACCTGATTGTGTGTGTGTTACTTCTTAGCAAATTTCAAATATACAATGTGTAATTATTAATAATAGTTGCCAGGCTATATTTTGAGTCTCTGGTACTAATTCATTTTATAGCTGCAAGTTTGTTCCCTTTGACCAACATTTCCCCGCACCTAACATCACTCAATCTCTGATCTCTATCTTTGTACTGTCTGCTTTTGTGAGTTTGTAAATGATGTCAGAAATGGAAGGATTTTCTTCTTTTTTGAGAGTGAATAATATTCCTTTGTATATATATATGTTGTCATTATCTATTCATTTGATAAGTGACACTTAGGTTATTTTCATATCTTGGCTCTTATGAATAATACTGGCCTTATAGAATGTGTTTGGGGGTTTTCTCTTCTGTTCACATTATTTTTTTTAAAGTTTGAGACATATAAGGAGTCATTATTTCTTAAAGATTTGTAGAGTTATCCATGGAGCTATTTGGTCTTTTCTTTCTTGAGAGCCATTTTTTTTAAACCAAGAACATGTATTAGTACATTGTATACATAATGATCATAATCAACACGGTTATTTTGTACCTGTACATGATGTATTTTGGTTTCCCCCCCTCTTCCCCTCCCCCCTTCCATTCACCCACCCCTCTCTATTTGCAACAAGTTTATTTACACTTTTCCATTTTTTTCCCTTTCATTTTACTGTTCTTTTAACCTTCTTTATCACCCTTTTCCCTATCTAGTTCTCCTAAGGACAAAGGGGTATAATAGATATTATGTTTAAAAAAAAAAAAAAAAAGAGAGATCTAGTCTCTTTAAAACAAGGATTTTCTGTTGTTTCTTACTCATTCCCAAATAAGATGAGGGCTTTCTTAACAGTTCTTTCCTTTCTCCCAGGCCTTGTATCAGGTGCTCCTTAACGGACCATTCACAGCAATGTAGGCTTTTTCTAGCATGTGTCTCAAAACTTTCAGTTTCCACCCATTTCCCACTTCTGAAATTCCCTGCATACTTTTAAAGTATTCATAACAGTAACACCTCCATGTCTCAGTATCAATTTTCTGTTTTATTCCCTTTGGGCTACATAACAAAAGTATAACAGATGAAGTAGCTCACAGACAACAGAAATTTATTCTCACAGTTTTGGAGGCTGGAAGTCCAAGATCAACACGCTGGCAGCTTCAGGGTCTGGTGAGAGTCCTCCTCCTGATTCACAGACAGCTTTCTTTTCACTGTGTTTTGACATGAGAAAAAAGGAGCGGGATCGCTCTCAGTCCTCTTTCATAAGGGCATCGATACTATTAACGTGGGCTCACACTCATGACCTAATTATTTCCCAAAGACCTTTGTCTCCTAATATGAAGACCATGGGATTGGAATTTTAACATATAAATTTGGGAGCATACAAACATTCGGACTACAGTAATGTATGCATTATATTTCTAATTTAAGAAGTACAAGGTGAAGGCAATTTTGATCCAGTAGTAGTAATTTTCATGAAAAAGAATGCATCAGTGTGTGTAGGTATGAGCCCACTGCAATAATCATTCATAGCAATGTGTTAATTTTTTTTTTAATTTCACATGGTTTGAGCTAGGGAAGAGCGTAATATCATAAACTAATCTTCCTAGTTGGGACTCTTAGTTCAGGTGCTAACTACAAGGTCAGATAAAAAGACATGGTGAATATTTAAACTGAAACATTATTACAGAAAGAGACACACTGTCATTAATTCCCTCAAAATACACCATTTCGCTTCAAACACACTTCCCCAATCATTCTTCACACTTTCGGAAGCAGTTCTGGAGGTCCTCTTTCGAGAGTGTCTTTAGTTTCTGGGCTGTGGCTTCCTGCACATATAGAATTGACCTAAGACATTCTTGGTAGTTTCTGTCAAATGAACACAACATAGTGTATCCTCATTCACCTTAGTCAGTGGATCTGTGCTGTGCAATTTCTGGCTTTCCCACAAAGTCAAAATGTCTATGAAAGGTTGAATTCTCCAGAACTGATATCTTTGGAGGTTTCTGCTATTAACAGAGGAGAACTAGCATAAATGAAACCTACATCCAACTCATTCGGTGACTTGCTAGGATCAAAGTGATATAACCCATTCTGTTTGCCTACCAGACAAGAAGACATCACACAGAGCCTCTCTAGGTTTTATGAAAAATATCTGGCATTGAATTAAAATAATGTGCTGAGCACCCTAAGAGAAAATATCATATTACTGAAAATAAAGATCAATATGCAATGAACAGGAATTATACACAGGTGACAGAATTATTCAAGTTAACCGATATGACTTTAAAATAAAGATAATATTTTTCAAGTTTTATTTAGGTCTAGTTGAGAAATGAAAGTCATAAATATACTTTTTTTTCCAAGTATACCATGTGATGATTTAATATATGTACACACTGTGAAATTTTTACCAAAATAAAATTAACTAACCAATCACTACACTTTAAATCTTAAGTGACTCCCAAGGTCCATGCAGTAAAAGGTTCCTTCTAAGTGAGGTACTAGTGGGAGTTGAGAAGACGTTGTGTTAATATACTGTATCTGAATAAGGAGACTGCAACCCCAGGACAGCAGCAATGAGCTTTATTAGTAATAATGCCAGAGGAGACACCTCTCCAAAGCATGAAGGCAAACAGAGAAGCTCCCAGAACAAAGGGGCTTAGGGGTTCTAGGGGTTCTAGGGTTTATGGAGGGAAGGGGGTGAGGGAATTGGCCTGGCCCAAAACACTTTCGTAGGCAGGTTAGGGTGCTTATTTGTTCCTTCTTATCTTGGAGTCTGTGGGCACTGGAGGCTATCGGGGGCCAGAGGAGCTAGACATTCCTTTCCTGGTTGTAGGCATCCTGTGTGATTTATGGATCTTTGTTACCTTACATCTGGGGCCTCGGGAAGGTCTTGGGGGCTGGGAGTTGGTTGTTGCCCATGAGGCTTTTAACTTTACAGCCATCAGGGTTTCTGCCTAGGCCTGGTTAGAAACGTTCGGTGATCAGAATGTGTAAAACTTGGGAAGTGTGGCCTTGTGGGAGGATTTTAGTACACTGAAGCAGGGCCCTTGATTGGGACCCTGCTTTCTTCCTCTCTTTGCTTCCTTGCCAAGACAGAAAGAGCTGTACTCTGACATCCACTGCCCACCGTGAGGGGCTACCACTGGCCCATGTAGTGGCCCATGTAGTGGGCCAGTTGAGGAGGAATCGAAACCTCTGAAACTGTGAGCCAAAATTAACTTTTTCTCTTTATGTGTTGATTACAAATACTTCTTGTGGAAACAGAAAGCTGACTAACAGAAAATTGGTGCTGAGGAGTACAGTCTTCACCATCTGTGTATACCTGATGAAGAGAAGAGCCTTTGGAGTCGCTTTGTGTCTGTGTGTGTTTTGTGTGGGTGTGTGTGTGTGTTGGTGGGGGTGGGTAGGGTAGGAAAGTTTGGATAAATGGGCTGAAAAAAGTGCTGTAAATGATTAGCAAGTGATTCTGGTTGAGGGCTCAGAAACCCAGAATGCTGGTGGGAATGGATACTGTAAAGGCCACAACAATGTTTCAGACGGAAGTGAGGATTCTAGGGTTGGCCAAGAAGCCACCCTGGTTACCCCATGGCAAATAATTTGAATGCCTTTGTACAAGCTTTGAGACCTTATAGGAGTCTAAGATGAAAGGTGATGGACTCTTTATCTTGGAGAGATTTCAAAGTAGCACAACGTGCAGATAGCTACCTAAGTATTCCTGTCTGTTTTTAGTGAAACTTACAATGAGACTCAAGTGCAAAAGGGAGTGAGTAGAAAGTTTTGGAAGAATTGCAGCTCGATCAGAGAAGGAACTCACCTAGAGTTTCACCTGCAGACAGTGCAGTTAATAGGCTGAGATGCTGTTCATGGGAAGAAAAGGAAAGTGCCTTGAAGGAGTTTCAGGCCAGCACAGCCACCGACCTCACTAGTTTAAAGATGTAGAAATGCAGATTTGTTTCAGACTTTCCAGGGTAGAGAAGAAACTGAAACAAAACTCCAGGCTGTTCTGCTTCCCAGAATTGCATAGAGCAGTTGTGTCCAACCCCAGATCCAGGCTACTGGCATTTTTTAAAAAAATATCATAATAACAAATGTATAAAAAAGAAAGTTTTATTACTTACATACATTAGCTATGCTACGGATTTTATACCCACTCAAGGGCAATCCCTGTTTGTTTAGTGCTTCCGAAAGTGTTGAACATGCCCAGCCTAGGGGATGGTCCCCCATGTCCAGTCAACAAGACACAGGCTGTTAAAGGCGTGGTAAGCAGCTCGAGGTATAGCTCGTTCTGCTGATAGACCTTAGTGCCATCTGCATGATGCTGGTTTTGCAGGCATGCCAAATGAAAGAGTGATGGGGTCATGGAGATTTCTGTTGAGATCTCAAAGGGAAGCCTGGCAGGCCAGATAGTGTGTGGGAGAATCAAAGCCTCTGCAAGCAGTCCCTGCCGGAGCAATGTGTGTATACCAGGAACTTGTCAACATGCTGTTCCTGCTTAGGGAACCAGCACACAGTAACTGCGCGATGCCATCCCATTAAAAGTGACTGTGTGGGCTGTAATAAGCAAAACCATAGGGCTGAGGTGGCCAAAGCCCTTGGGTACCCACATCCCACTGCACAGTGACCAAGATGCTAGATGTGGAAATGTAGGATTTAATATTTTCCCTGTTGACTTTCATGCTTCCTTTGGCCCCATCCTTTCTATTCTTCTTTTCCTCTCTTCTGGAATGAAAATTGTTTACCCTGCAACATGAGGTTTTTAGATGTCAGTTTCTTTCTTATTTTTACAAGGGCTCATGGCTGAGATTTCCTTCAATCTTGAAAATTTTGGACATGGACTTTTCAGTACTACTGAAATGTTGAGGGCTTTTGGAAAGGGACCAAATGTATTATCCACTGTGAGTTTGAGGCAGAACTCTGAAGCTTGGCTATGGAATGTGTTAAAGCCTTGGTGCCCAGCTCGCCATTAAACTAAGTGGTGTAACTCAGTGGGAGGTCTTTAGATCATTGATTACATGCCCTCAGAGGCGATTGTTGGACCCAATCTGTTTCTCTCTTTCATTTCTTGCTTTGAGGTGAGAAGTCTTGCTCCACACACAGTCCCTACAATGGCATATTACCTCACTTCAGGCTCAAAAGCAACAGGGGCAACCAACCATGTAACAAGATCACCAAAACTGTAAACCAAAATAAACTTCTCCTTTTTATAAATTGATTAGTTATCTGAAATGTTCAGTTATAGTTTTGAAAAGTTACATAATATAGCTTTTTTGGTCAGTTTTACATGTTGAAGATTTTACCATAGTGAAACTTGCTTTGGAGATAGGGCTGATGAGGAGATGTTCAAGACTAAATAGGTCACACATGTGGGACTCTAATCCAGTTGGTCTGGTACCCTTGAGAAGATTAAGAGACCCAAGAGCTCTCCTCCCGCTTTCACAATGTATTTATGCACCAAGGAGAGCACGTGTACGCACACACAGGACAGCAGGCAGCTCCAATACAGGAAAATGATTTCAGAATAAAACCTCCCCCAGATGCGTTTATTTTGGATTTCCTGTACGTCATAACTACATTCAAATACTATCTGTCAGTTTAAGAACCAAACAAACAAAACAGAGGAAGACCAGTATTAATACATTACTGAAGAAAAAATGTTTTTCAGGAGGTTAAAGAAAATAATTAAAACACAAACATAAAAAACATATGAGATACAGCTAAAGCAATGTTTACGGGGAAATTTGTAGATATAAAAGCTAATATAGGAAAGTTCTCATTTTAAGAAACTAGAAAAGGAAGAGCAAGAAGAAGGCAAGAAATAAGAAAGACAAGAATGGAAATAAGAATAGAAATCAACAGAGAAAATCAATGAAAGGAATAGCTAGTTCTTTGAATACATTTGAAAGAGACAGAAGAGAAAGTGAGAAAAAACACAGCAAAAAATGCAATGGAATTTTCTGAACGACTGCTCTCAAAACTGTTAGATAACAAATTAAGTGAACAAATTTTAGCAAAATAAATCAGCAAAACTAACTTAAAAAGAAAGGGTGAAACAGTCCTATAAAAAGTAAAAAGCTTGCACTGTCAATTTAAAAGCATGTTACACACATGACTATATCAGTAAAAGTACTTTTTAACAAGCTCAAAAAGATAGACAACTCAATTTTTCCAGCACCATTTGTTAAATAGGCTGTCCTTCTTCCAGTGAGGGTGTTTGGCTTCTTTGTCAAAGATGAGGTATTTGAGTGTGCCTGGGGTTGTTTCTGTATCCTCCAATCTATTCCATTGATCCTCAGGTCTGTCTTTTTGCCAGTACCATGCTGTCTTTAATACTGTAGCTCTATAGTATAGTTTTATAT
>PVJO010029432.1:0-16824 GCA_004026905.1 Hystrix cristata | reverse complement strand
GTTTGAGCAAACATGCCCTGTGTATTAATGAGATTTTGCTAGTTTTCCTCAGTCAGCTTCTAATAAGCAGGTGTTAAGTTCTGTTCCCGAGGACCTTCCCACAAAGCCACTTGCTGCTGTGCTCAGTGTGCCTCCCAGAGCAATCTATGTCATCAAAGCAGGGCAACTGACATTTGAGTCTAGGAAAAGGATCTCTTAACTGTTTTATCCAAGAACACAACTGCTAACTGGAGAATGCTCTCCAATTGCTTTCACAAAAGTGAATGTAAGTCATTATTTGGAGAATAACTACCTACAACTTTAAAATGGCAGTTTTCTGCAAACTTCTTCTATTATTTCCAAAAAATATCTAAAAGACACAGGCGCTAGACAAAGCACATCATGCAGTGCACTTCAGATTTCTGTTTTGAACTATAGTTGTTTTGGAATACAGTCATCTTTTGTCCTTTTTACCTTATTTGTTTTGTTTGCTACCTTTAAAAAATACATTTTACTGTGGAAAGCAAAGGTCTGGTGTAAAGTTTATTACTGTTAGTGTTCTTTGGATGATAGAACCTTCGCCTTGCCAGTGAAAGCTGTTCTTAGAGACCAAAGGAAAAGTTTGGTCAAGCACCTCGTCTCCTTGCTGTTATCTATTCTCTGGGATGGAACCACATTAGAGCAATGAAGGGTCCCCTGACTTGGCCTGTAGAAACAATCTGGGGCCCTAAACAAAAGCGGTATTCAAGGAGGAAGGACAGCAAAGGAGAAAGGACCCTGGAGAGATAGTGTGCTATTGTACTAGTAGATAGCAGTACTATTGTGACTATCCTTGTGCACAGGATCTCCTTCTATTCTACAACCTATCTCTTTGTTTCCTTCATATTATACTTTGTTATTCATAATACCTGATTTCTTTATTTATGTAGCTACATGATTTGATGCCAGACACTCTTTTCTAGAATATATATGCTTTAATTGCAGGAATATTTTCTGTTTTATCTGCTAGAATAATCTCAGATCCTAGAATAACAGAAATAACAAGAAAGTCAAATAAGAAGATATCAATAAAAATTAGTGTCATGAATGAATAAATGAAAAAAATTAGTGAAAATATGAATCACTAATGAATTTTGTCTCCAGGTTTTGATTGGATCTGCATAATAAAATATTTAAGGTGTACACTGATTCAAAATATTATAATATAAAATATATAATCCATTTTATAGTAATGATAAGTACAAAATATATAGAACTTCAGAGTGAAATGTTTCCTTTTATTTGGAGGCATCACTTAAAATTTCAGGGAAGAAGTCCTTTGATATCTCTAGTCATTAGGGAAAGCTAAATTAAAGTCACAGGAGATGCCAATATACCCACTGGAATGCCCAAACACGCGAAAAGTGACACCACCAAGGTGCTCAGGATATGGATCAATTAGATCTCATACACTGCTGGTAGGAATGTATATCTCATTATCATCTCAAGAATCAGCTTGGAATTTTCATATATATATATATATATTATATATATTATATATATTTATATATATTATTTATATATTCTATATATATTATATATATATACCTTTATATATTATTTATATATTGTTTATATATTATTATAAAGGTATATATAATATATATATAAAATATATAAATAATATATATAAATATATATTATATATATAAAACATATATAATGTGTCCTATATTGTATATTATATATAATGATATATCCTATAACTTATATAGGATTTTTTATATATATATATATATATAATCCTATAAGTTATCAATTCAACTCCTAGATATTTACCCACACAATGAAAGTGTGTATAAGGGTGTTCATAGCAGTTTTCTTTATAGTAGCCCAAAATTGGAAACAAAACAGATGTTTTCATGAGCGGAAAGGAAACTTGGGCACAGTCATTGTCTTAGTTACTTTTCTTTCGTGGCTGAGACAACATGCCTGACACCTGAAGTTAGAGGAGGAAAGGTTTATATAGCTCACAGTTTGTAGAGGTTTAAGTCTACAATCAGCTGGGTCCAAGACAGGGTGGCATGGCAGACAGGCAGAGGCAGCAAGGTAAGCAAGGGGGTAAGTAAGCCTTTTTCTATCCCTTATAATTTATCCAGGCTGCTAGGATTAAGGTGGTGGCAAATCAATCAGTGGATTGATTTAGTAGTCACACACCCTTAATCCCAGCATCACACACTCTAGATTCAGCCACCTCTGAAAAAGCCCCATCTACGACTGCATGAAACTTTGGGGGGACATCTAGACACAAACCATAATAGTCACACATTGGAATAGTACTCAGCATTAAAAGAAATAAAGTACAGAAATATTCAACAAAGTGAATACATCTCCAAAATAATAAAATGACTGATAGAAACGTACAAAGAGGATATGCATTATGATTCTTTTTCCACAGAATTCTTGAGGATTGGCCAGGAAAAAAAAAAAAAAAGAGGTCTTGAGCTGAAGGATTGGAAAGAATCACTAAAGATTTTAGAAGGATCCATGAAACAGACTTTTTTTTGTAAAGGGGTGGACTGTAAATATTTTTGACTCCCTGTGCCTGATAATCCCTCATGTTTGTGCTCAGCACTACCATTTCAGCACAAAACCAGCCATAGACAATCTGTAAACAAATGTGTACCTGTGTTTGAATTACAGTTTGCTTGTAAGTGTGGTTGGAGTTGTTGGAGTACCAGATTCGGCTGACATTTGTAGATTGTTACCTCTGCTCTACAACAATAATAATGTCTGATATTTCAGCATGTGTGATACACAGGTGAATATATATATATTAAAACTCAGAAAATGTACATTTAACTACTGTGTATTTCATTCTAGGTAACAAATGTTAGACTGCAGTTTATGATACATGTGCTGAAGAATTTGGGATGATTATACTAATGCACATAATTTAAACTGTACTTAAAATAATATCGAGTAATGGATTAATAGAGATATGATAGATGGACAGATATGTGATTAAGCAATCTAGCAGATGTTAATGTAAGAATATAGGTGGTGGGTGTAGAGATATTCACTTTAAAATTATTTCGGTTTTCCATACATATTAATTTTCATAATAAATGTTAAATAGATGGATTAGAGAAGCTGATCTGATGGCAGGTGCAGGTGCTGGTAGTGAACTGGTGCCCGACAGGACTTTAAGTTTAGAACAAAGCATTTGCAGCCTTCAGAGGTGAACAGACCCTTTTATGAGAGGCCAACTAGTGTAACTTTTTGTTCCACTTCTGCCTTGGAACTGGCCTTGGTTGAGGCATCGCATTTCTCTATGTCTCAGTTGCTACATTCACATTTATCAATACTCTACACATATTGTTGAATTAATGCTTAAATATATTAATGTGTAAAGAAATGGATTAGATGATCACTCAGGTCCCTTCTATATTTTCATCCATAGGACTAATATTTTGGAATATTTGATCATATACTTACCACTATTTAAAATGTGTTAATAATTTATTAATGTATCACTATTTAATTTATGTAAGTAATATATTTTAATTGTTGACTGAAATTTACATTTACAAATGAATAAAAACTCCCAGAAGTAGGTCCCTTTGAAAAAAAATCACAGAATATATAAGTCAATCTGGAAAGAAAGTCAGTGTCAAATATAGCAGAAGAATAACACTATTCTTCTCAATGCTTTTTTCCAAATTTAAAATGTGTAAATAAATGTACATATGCTTCCTAAACTTTAAAGTTTGGATCTAATAGTAGCTGCTTTGAAAGACTGTTCCATTCAATGTAACACATTTTTGTGCTGAACTGTAAGCATTCTGATTACTAATTTGAAGTATGAATTGTTAAAATATCCCTCATAATTGATCTGGTTCAAGTGGCAATGAAATTGTGGCAGATGATGAATAAATATCAAGCTCTTCCTTTGTCAGGAGCTGTGTCCTTACTGAGTTTCAAGATATGTAGAACAAAAAGAGACAAATGTGACATGACACGCACAAGTACTTATTATTCTTATATTGAACTAATGGTAACCAAATAATTATTTTTTATCAGGCAACCAAGGTACACAATAAAATATTCAGTTACCTTATAGTGCACATGAAGCTGTTTCTTTCAACATTTTGTTTCTTATATAGGATTGCTACAGTGTTGTTCCCAGTACATTAAGCCCCAGGGCAATTATTACCTCTTTGTATAAAGCCATGTAAATTAAATGTCATTAAGTGAAATGTTCTCATAAATACTGTATGTCTTCATAGAACAATTATGTTTTCTCAAAATACTGTGCTTAATTGGTCCAGTGGAATCAGTGTTTTGTACTTAAAATAATGTGGATAAGCCAAGGACTTAATCTAGGGGGCAGAGAACCTTATGGTTTTCAGTTTATTGGCACACACAAGATTTCTTTGCAGTCACACTCAGATCCGTACCACTTATATGTGGATGACTTCTTTAGATACTTTCTTTTTATCTTTACTTTTAACTCTTTTGACCTGATCCTTCAGGTAAGCGTGACTCTTAAAAATAACTTTGCACAATTCATATTTTCTAAGCTATAGGCATTGGAGAAGAAATGCAATACTCAGAAAGTACCCATAAAGGAACCACAACATTGAACTAACATAGTGGCTCACAAATTTGTCTGCATTTGGACTCTTCTAAGAGCCTTAGAAATGTTTTGAAGCCCAAATACACCCCAAGCAAATTAAATCAGTCTTGGATCATGAGCCAAATGATTACTATTTTTTTAAAGCTCCCCAGGGTATTCTGCTACATGGTTAAGTTTAGGAACAATCAAAACAGCAGCAGTGATGAAAATCTAATGAAAAATGAAGGACAAATGGTCCAATTTTGAGTTTTCAGTTTTTAGGAGGAAAAATTTAGAGACAGCATACCATTATAAACCTTAAACCATTTTTTATCTTCTATAAACAAAAGGTTAAATTAAAGACATTTGAAGGTAGTTGTATTAGTCAGTATTCTCTATAGAAACAGATACAATAGTAGATATATGAATATTTAAGAGCTTACAGTTTGGCTTCCTTGGGCTTCTTACAAGTCAGGCATGGAAGTGTGCAGAGAGTCCGTCTGCAAGCTGGAGATCCGGAGGGCCCAGCCGAAGGTGTGGAGGTCCGAAGGATCCAGGCAAAGGCCTGGAGGCCCGAAGGATCCAGGCGAAGGTCTGAAGGGTCCAGGCGAAGGTCTAGAGGTCCGAAGTATCCAGGTGAAGGTCTGGAGCTCCTCCAAAGGAAGCGAAACCGATCCCAAAGAAACCGGCCGGGCTAGATTCCTCTTCATTCCCCTTTTATACATCTAGAGAATGGGCCACCCTAGGGTGGATCTTCTACACCCTGGGGTGTAGAATTGCTAAACCAATTTAGTTAAGCTTCTCTTACAAGTTGACACAATCAATCAACCATCACAGTAGTATCATCTCCAAAGTTTTAATTATGAGAAATAGCCACTACACTGCATATGTAGCTATTTAGTTATTCTAAAGGTAGCAGCTGTCAAAAATGAAAAGTGGCTTAGTGGGTATTTAGTAAAGATCATAGTGAGAAACTTTCATATATGTATATATTCAGAACAGATATATTAAGATTTGTCCAAAAATAAGAGAAATAGATCAGAAGAAGCTATATAGTACATAATATATTGTAGTAAAAGGGAAGAGAGGAAAAAGGCAGGACGTTTTGTTTTGCTATATGTATCTTAATGACTTGATAATTTAGGAGTTACACACAAAGAGATGTATCATTCTGTGCAGGGCTTTTAGATTTCAGAAAGAACTACACTGTTTTTCTGAAATCAATCATATCTTCCCTGTTATTGCACATAACAAAATTTCCTGAACAATATATTATGTGGTTTATATTCAACAGATTTTCTAATTATGCTCATGATAGGGTACATGCTTCCAGATAACACAATTCAGAGTCAAACCTAAGATAGCATGTTGAGGAGACGTAGGCACCTGTTGGTGAGAGCACTTTTGAATTTGCTGTGGTTGTCACCTTTACCACCAAATTTCCCCTTTTCTTGGTTTATTATAAGCTGAAAATATTAAATTCTGTCAGAAAAGAAGAGTCAGTATTATTTTCTAATAAAAATAAAAATCATATACTTATTATTTTGAATATTAATAGAAACATCCAGAATATGTTTAGTGCTGTGACATGAATAAAAAAGAGATTTTAATACTTAAATTCTAAAACAATTAAGGAATTCCAAAAGTTTTTAAATGAACAGAAATTTACATGGACCACATGATAATATTGTTCAGTTGGTCGGAAAACGAAATGTTTATCAATTTTTAACATAAGCCTTTGTCTAAATTATAAATTCAAAGGCAACAATAAACATATGAATTGTGGATTTGTTCATCTGAGTGAAAAGTTACATCTCGAACATGGATATTCTTTAACTGAATTGAGTTTAAATCAGGCAATTCTGTAAACCCCTTTGTTGTGAGCTTAGTCTTAACATATGTTCTCCAAAAAGTACACTTCTGTTTTATTTTCATAGAATTACAGAAACTAACTCTAAAGAATAATGAAATGGTAGACTTTATATATATCAGTTGTCCTAGAACAGTCTTCACTTAAAACTTTCAAGAGGTAATAAGTAAAGGTGCATTTATTCATTGATCTAAGGAACTGGGTTGAAATTTTATTTTTTTTCCATTCCATCTATGCATGAAACAAAAGTAGCAATCGTAACCACTTCTCTCTTAAATAAGAAGGAACCAATATATTTGTACTCAGCAATTAAGGATCTGGCCTATACGTGTGTTTTCCTTCTCACATTTAAAACATTTAAAAATTATGTGCCAACATTTTAAGAAATAAGGAAATTTTAGCATTTAATTTTTTTTTAATTTAAAATTGGAAAATTTTACATAAATATCCTGGTTTCTTCTTTATCTTTAAAAAAAAAAAACAACATTGGGGTGTCACAGGGCCTTGATATTCACCCATAATGCTGAGTAGCTGTTGCCCCCTCTAGGTGGGTGGATGTTGGTCTGGTTTGCATAGTTTCTGCCTGGCTCACTGGTCTACCTCCTGAGGACACTGAAGTAATGAAAATTCCTGCAGTAAATTAGGGTTTGGTTCAAGGCTCATGGTGCTGATTTGGACACCCAAGATTGTACATTACATCACATTGTCACCACACTCCGTCAACCCTCCCCACACACTGCAGTGTTGGTAACGATACAGCAACTCTGGCCCTAATAGAGCAGGTATGAACAAAATGAAAATACTGCAGATACTAGACAGCAAATACTGTGAATCTTAACTCTGATGCCTCCATCACTGTTTTTGTTGGATTGAATTTTTATTTTCCAGAAATTGAAACTATCATACAAGATGATAACTGTTCCTAAACTTATCCTCCTTCTGAGCTTGTAATATAACTGCACCTCCAAAGCTAGTTAGCTGGCAGAGCAAAGGATAAAATCAGACACTGGCTGGATGCATATTGTCAGAGAAAGCGTACACTGGCTGCTATTTCAAATCATGCAGTGGTGTTTGTACTTGACCTCCCTTGATCTGCCTCTGAGTTCGGATGCTGGTGTTGTAGACAGCTTCATGTGGGTTCAGACACAGCTAGTGCAGATGGCATCTTACTTCAAGCAGAGCGATGTATCTGTTTATTTTATTCTCCCCAAATTCTTTGACTCTATCCTGAGGGCCATGCAAAAGTACTGACGGGAAGACGAGGTAATGCTGTTCAGGGCATCCTTTAACTAATGCGCCTGTGGGCCGGTAGATGAATGTTCTAAACTCCTGTCCTTTGAACTCAAAGAAGACAAAGAATGGATCTGATTTTCTCTCTTCTTACCGGTACTATAGTCTGAAAGTTCTAAGAGGCAGTGAAAAACACACACCCATGGCTAGATTACATTCATATATCCATAGTCAGGTGGCCATGGCATTTTATTCACCTGAAAATTAGTAGCATGCTATATATTACCAGGAAGGATGATGCCAAGAGATAAACTTGATGGATACCATTTCCTTATTCAGTTTAGAGCACAGCAGGCAAAGTAGTATCATCTTTTTTTTTTTTTTTTTTTTTTTTTTTTGTTAAGGGAGACAGAAATAGAAAACCACAGGCAGGAGAGAGACAAGCATATGGAAGGAAAGGCCAAAGAAAGGATATGGCAAAGAGCTATGAGACAAAAAACAGTACTTGACAATTATATCTGGAGTGACATAGAAACATGTATGATAATTTAGGCAAAAATAGCATCCTGATTAGCTCTACATTTTAGAATTTCAGTAACATTTCTTTGGAAGTAGAATTTCTCCACTTTTCATCCTTTAAGGTGGAAATTTGATGATGTTTTACTTTTATCTTTTAGACATAGGTTGTATCCTCAGCTTCAACAGTATGCTTGGACTGTTGCACTAATTCCTCGATAAACTTATGCCAAAGAATGAGTGAAGGATGTTCAAAGACCATGAGTGAGAAGCTGTGTTAATTGGTTAGTTCTTCAGAGTGTTTGGCCATAACATTTTCCCAGCTCTACTTATTAATGACTTTCAATCCCAAGTGAATGATGTTATACAAATTTTGCTTTAGCCTTATCTCTCTGTCAACTGAATTAGAATAAGAAAATATTGCTTCAGGGTCTAGGGAATAACATATTTCTAACAAATTTACCACAATTATTTATTAAATGAATAAAACACTTGCATTTTTTAATATGCATCTCAATCCAAGCAATAACCCAATATTAGATTAAGCAGAACTAAGCCGGTGATCATGGGATGAGGTCCAACCATGAAATTTGGCATGGCTTCAAAATTACCAGCCTTTTTAAAAGTATGAATGAAGAAAAAAAGTGAATCTCACTGGTGAATTTCACTTCATTGGTGTTATTATTCTTCATGTTCCTTATTATTTTATTTTGTTAAATTCACTGCCTACTATGTTTTCTGCATGTGGTTGGTTGGTAGGATATAAAGACATCATGTCTATAACTGTGGTGACTATAGCCGTGCACCATCTTAGACTCCTTTGTGTATTTGGTTGTACTTTACTATATGGCTCCTACTGGGAGTAAGAGACTCTTAACCTGTGATAGGTGGTTAACACACAACATTCCTACTTCCTCAGACTTCTTTTAATGAGACTCAGGCACATGATCTTATTTCTTCAAGTGGGTGAGTACTTCACATGGGGGCTGACTTTAACACAAAATCTGACCACATTAAAATGAGACCATGGATCTCACTTCCTCATGTCAAGCAGCAATAGTGAATTGTGTAGGATCAAGTTTCCTATGCAGTAGTAGCATACGAAAACTTACTACGTGCCTAACATCACATTTTAAAAATTTTGTCACATGTATTTAACTATTAGCTACAAAATAGCTACTTCTAAGAGATACTAAATTATTAAAACATTCTTCAAGGAGTACACAGAACACAATTTTTGGCACATTGTTGAAGTTCAACAAATTTAACCTGTTATACCTACATATTAAATATTTGTGGGGTCATTTTTGTGTTGGCTTTACAGCATGAAATTAGGCTAGTATCCAGTTGGAAAAGTATAAAAAGGGATTCTTTTGACATTGAAACAGTACAAATATAGGTCATTTTTAAAATAAATTTAAAATCTCGCAAAAGTAAATGTATATTTGTGTGCCTTTTTTAAGGTAGGAGCATTTTGTTCAGTTTTGTTAGAGGTAAATTTTATTTAATCATTGTCAAGCCTAGGCTTCTTCCTTGAACTTAGATTCATATATACAACAGACAAATTTAACTCACTCTCTTTGTTGAGTTAGGTCCCTGTATGAGTTTTCTGGGCTGCTGTAACAAAGCATCCTGGTGAGTGGCATAAACATCAGACATGTACTGTCTCCATAATCCAGAGGCTAAAGGCCTGGATCGAGGAATTGGCAAAGTTAGTCCTCCTGGGGACGGTAAGGGAAAACCTGTTTCATACCCCTTTACTAGCTTCATGCAGTTTGTCTGCAATCCTTTACTCACAGATGCATCACCTACTCTTCATCTTGCACTCCATGTGGATTCTCCCTGCATGCGCCTGCCAGGGCCCAGATTTCCCCATTTTTACAAGGGCTCATTTATACTGCATTGGGGGCTGCCCTTAAATTGATCTTCTACAAAGATCACCAATTTAAGGTGACTTCACCTTAAATTGATGATCTACAAAGATCTTATTTCAAATGAAATCCACATTTACAGATGGGGAAGTCAGCAGAACTTCAACATATCCTGGGCAGACACAATCCAATTTATGCCACGCCTTCGACCATAATATATCAAACATAATATATTAAATGCCAGGGCTTGGTTTCCTCCCTGCCTCCCTCATGTTCTACCTCTCCCCCGTCTACTCTTCCTGTTCTTTTTCTTACCTTGGATAAAGTGTATCTCCATTCTTCTATTTTGTTAGGGCCATACTTCAGGAAGACAATATGGTAGAACAGTAAGAACAAGGACATTGGAGCCAGACAGCCTTGGTTTGAATTATTTCCCTCTCAAGTTCAAGCTATAAAGCCCTGGCAAGTTGCTTAACTAACTTCTACCTCAGTTTCTTCATCCATAAAATGGAGATAATTATAATACCAACTCACAACTAAAGAAAAATTAAGTCATTTAGCAATACGTAGATAATGAAGTACAATATAGTTTGTACAACATAATGTATATAATACACACCATATGTACAACATAATATGTCAATTAGCAATTTATACAATATGTTAATTAGCAATATGTACACATCTGGAATCAAAAATTCTGTTTTTCCATGTACAATTTCCTCTTAGAAGAAGTCACTACCTCCCACGTAGTAATTTATTCTCTTTATTTTATATATTGTTATATAATATTGGAATATGTTGTTTTCAAGACAAGAAAAAGATAAGAAAATTAAAATTCTTCATAAGATATTCTTGAATACAAATATCTTCATGGAAAATAAGGTAAAACTACATACATGTTTGGGAAAAAAAAGTACAATGTTCCACAACACCAGCATTCCAGATTTATTTTTCTTTTTAAAGTTTTCTTTCAAATAAGTTATTTAAATATAAATTAAATGAGTTCTATTGCTTGAAAACTGAGAGAAAATTAAGCCTAAAAATCAAGTCATTCTACAAAATATATACTTTGACACAATATTCTGAGTTTCTTCTAATAAGGGAGGATAATTTTATTTTTCATGTACATGATTCTCCATATTCAAAAAGTGTGAAAAATCAGCAGAATTTTTCAGCTTTAAAAGAGTAAATAGACCAGGAATTGTAATATCACACATAGGGAATGAATCACTTCTTGCTAATAGTGGGAATGTCACCCCAACATCTGGACCACACAGCAGTGACACATTTTAAAAATAAGATGTAAGCTTGCATTCTAATTTTTAAATGTAAAAAGAGAAATTACAGGGTCATTATTATGTTATATGGAGTTGTTTTCTTCCTTTGAAGATGTTTAGGATTTATTTAAGATCTGAACTCAGATTCTTATCACCTCTAAGAAGTCAAAGGACAGCAGTGATGTTTCTAATTCACACCAAGCAAGATTGGTGCCGACTCAGGTGAAGCAGATCATTTAGACTCAGGTGGAATCATGACCGGAACCCTGAACACAAAGCCTGGGGTTTCTTATTGGCAAGGCCCAATTTCTGTCCTAACTTTAGTAACATCATGTTGTTTTATGAAGTTATTGCATAGTGAACACAAACATTTTCTTAATATGTGTAAATGAAAGCAGAATTGCAATTATGTCAATAAACCTGGTCAATTTAGGCAAATGTATTTAATATGACTTTCATTACTTCAAATATTACAACTCACCATTTACAGGTATAGTACCAGCTGGTGATAATTTTTTTAATCTCCCCAGTAAAGGTATTTCTCTCTCCAAGTCAACATATTTTCAAATATTTGATGTTAAGATTTCTATCAGATTAGGGGAGTGTATTTTTTGACTAGTTTTCTATCCCTTACATAAAATAGCTTCCGGGCTCTCACTTTCTCTTCTCTCCTTGAAAAAAAATAAAAGAAAATACAGACATTTTTAATACTACCAATCTGTGAGCCTTAAATATTACTCTTTAGCGAACTCACTATGGTACTGCAGGCTATCAAAGAACTTGACTCCTAGGACTTGAGTCCTAGTCATGGACTCCTAAGACCAGCCCACCAAATTCACCATGTGGATAACATGTATAGATATTCCCCTGACTTCTCTTAAGGGATGAGGACACAGAAGAATGAACTTCTCTTTGTTCTAGATACTGAATATTGTCAAGAGAGTACTTGACAACACCAAAAGACCATCATGTGGTCCACAATCTTGCAGTGGTGGTGATGGGATTGTAAAGTAGTTGCTGGTCCTTGTTCCAGCAGAGATGATGTGGACTCACACAGACTGTCCTATCTGGAGATGTTTCTCCCAGGAAAATGAGAGCCACCCATGTGTGTACCCAGTTACCATTTCCTCTGAAGTAAATCATATACTATCTTAGTGGGCACTGTAATTTTTTGTAGTACTGAGATTGGGTTCGAGTAACCTTCCTTGTTCTTTTGTATAATATTAGGCTTTAATATCTGAACTTCATATCTTTGTAAAATTGCATATTACATTAAATCTTCTATGCAGTTTGTGTGATATAGATTCAGTGCTAGAAACTGCTGAAATGCTAAAATTTATAGAAGAATGTCTATAAATGGGCATATTCATAAAATGTTCCCTTTGCCATCAATGACACCTTTTATAGTTTTAGACTGATTGTTTTCATTATGGTTTGATGTTAACAATAAGAAACACATTGTGCTGTAAAGAAGGAAATGTTGCAGCTCAGAGTTGCGTGCTTCCCCATAATCCTACTGTGACAGTATAATTGCTGTTTAGTTAATAAGCCTAAGTACCAGTGATAAATGTAAGTTTATGTATGGCATATTGATGATAATATCTGAGTAGGATAAGCTGCCAAATGAGAGGCAACGAAAAAGAAATATTGCAGTCCAAATTGCACTCCAAATAACTATTTTTCTCTCTGTGCAATCAAAATTGTATAGTGTACAGTTATTTCCATAAACACCCATCGGTACTGTAGAATGAAAATAATAACTTCGTATGATTCACAGCAGATGCTGATAACGTAAAGCTACACACCTGTGATGAATAGGATTTAGTAATTTCTCCACGATTAAGGAAATGTATGCTTACTGTTCTACAAGGCAATGAATTGTTTATCTTTTCTATTAGACTTGTAATTAATCATCGAGGCATGAACTGCCTGATGCCAGGAAGATTTAACATTCTGGAAAGCATGTCAGGGTTGGACACAGAAAGTGCTGTAACATAAATGAAACACATGAAGTGCTCTCCAGTATTTCTTTGTTTGCCAGCAGCATGTAAGGTAAATGAGATGTAGTGAGAAGCAGGGTTTAAATCAGTGATGAAAAGGAGAACCTTTCTAAATTCAAGCTAAAGGCTCGACTATCCTTTTTACACTTGTAAAGTTTTAATAGATCTGTTTGGGTATTGTTAGTGAAAGAAGGAAATGGGTTTCTGCTAATTTAAGTGGGTAAAGTGTGCATACTTTAAACAGTAACAAGATGATAAAGTGGAGAAAACACTGTAACAGTCTGCTTACAGACTGGATCATGCTGCAGTAATTCAGAAGTCCACTAAGTGAAAGCTCTCAGCCAGTTCCAGTAAAACGTTCTCAACAGACTTTATGCAGCCAGAAATGCATATAAAGGACTCTCTGCTGCTACCTCATTGTGATATCAAGGGAGAAGAGTGGTTGAAGGAACATTAGGGGCGACGCAATATTGGTAGTGCAATGATAGGAATATGAATGAAGACACATCTGAAAACTTTATGTAAGGTATGCAGCCTTTTTTCCCAAAAATTGTTTTTCATAGATTTTGCAAATTAACCTCAGTGTTATACCTTCATTATGTATGATGTTTACTTGAGTAGCTTCTTCTCGTTGCATCAGTATTTTAATAATTTACAGGATGGTTTTAAAGACAGGTTGGGTTCAGTCCCTGGGAGCTTTATATTGAGTTGTTTATTGACCAAGGAAATCACTCCAAGGTAGAAGAAAACTGACCTGCTCTGTCAGATAGCAGTAAGTAATTCAGAAATCTGAAATAAGAATAACAGATGGAAACCATGGAAGAAATAAAAATCCCATATTTTACAACCATTTCTCATATGGCTGTATTGAACCATCAAATTCAGCCCAAAATTTGAATTTATTGGCAAAGAGAAGAAAGAAATTATAGCAGAGACAATAGAGGGAAATCATGATATTCTAGCTGTATCTGAAATAAAATGATTATTTCATTAAAAGTTATGGAATATTCTTGATTTCTTGCAGGAATGATTGAATTTTTAATGATTCTGTTTCAGAACAATGACAAATTATGGTTCACAGGACACGTACAGCCACTGCTTGTTTTATAAATAAAGTTTTATTGAAACACAGATACACATATTTTATTTATTGTCCATGTCTGCTTGTGAATTACAGCAATGAGAGTTTAGTAGTTGTTACAGTTGGTCCACCAAGCCAAAAATACTTACTGTCTGTACCTTAATAAATAAATTTGCTAATCTGTAGATAAAGTATTTGAATTTTACTTTTTGGTGGTCACTTAAATTGTGGAAAATGGTAGCAGACTGAAATATATGTGACTTCTCATAAAATGAATCAAACTCTAAGTATTTGGTGAATTGTTGATGTATGACTTCTTCAAAGGGCTTTCTAGAATTCCCTTTTTAAAATTATATGAAAAAATTTTGTCAATACCTTTATTTGAATGGGATTAGTTCAGAATTTAGCATTCCCTCTTTGTTACTAAATTCAATAGTAAGATTTGATTTAAAAATTGAATTGAAGATTCTTTTTATAAAATATATGTTCAGTTTCTTTTCATCATCTGAGATGTTGAGTTGCAATTTTTAAAGAAATTTTTTTCATACAGCGGACTTGTTTGCAATTGACTAGCCCTAGGATAGTATTAAATTATTCCAACAAGGTATATATGTGGGGCTAGTAAAAAATCTACTTGGAAAGTATAACAAAGAAAACAGGGAAGAGCATATAAAAGCAGATTTTTTTCCTAGAGTGGTCTTCAAGTTCATAAGCTGCATAAGTAAAAAGAAAAAAGAATTAATAGAAAACTAATGGGTAATGATAAGAGATCCAAACACATACACTCAATTATTATAACATTTTGTTACAAATGTTTCTTTACTCATCATTGGAATCAAATATCAAGAACATCTGAAAAGTCAGCCAAAAAATATTTATCAAGCAGTGCATGCTAGCTCATATATGTACTGTGTTGCATATTTAGAAAACAAATAAACGAGCATCTTGGAAAAATGTATAATGACCAAAATATTCTCTGAAAATCTTAGTGCTGTTTAATATTCATTTTCTACAGACAATGAAGAACAGAGGTTAAAATGACTTTCTGAAGACACAGCTCACAACTTGTATGTAATAGCTTAAAATGCCACCTCAGCTGCTTAGATTTTTTTGAGATTCTGGGGGTGTGTGTAACTACCTCTCATTTAATAAATCATAATTATTTTTTCTAAAAAAGAAGCAAAAGTTAAACTAGCTCATGGTTTCTCTCTGCCTTCTCAGTTCCATTTGCCCTGCCACGTACAATATGTGCCTTTAGCTCTCCCACTCTCCAATTATCTTCATGACTTTGAAATTATAGCAGAGACAATAGAGGGAAAAAAATCTAAGTTGTGTTTCAAAACTAAATAATGAGGCAGTTTATTCAATAGGGATAGTGAGGATGCTTTTGTTTTTCCCTGTGTATAATGTTTGTAATCTTTACTGACTTTTGTCGGCATAGAGTTTTCTATAATCCTTCTGGTTCAATATTTGAGGATTCTGAAAATGCATTGTATTTTCTTGTAACAAATAAGCATTTTTAAAGGTCTGTGGTTTTTGTTCAGAGTCTGTATACAGCAAGTAGCAGATGGAATTTTCACTCTGATAACCACGAAGAACTGCTCTCCACATTTAAAAATAACCAGACAGATAAGATGTTCCTTTCCAGATATGCCTCAGCCATGCCTAGATGTATAACAACAACAACAACTCAGCTTCCAAAGGTCCAGTTTTTAGAAGTTCTAACCAGTGTGCCATACAGGATGTGGGTATTCAGTTTTATTAGTAAGAAAACATATGAATGAACAGTTATATCCTCTAGATAATTAATTATTCATTTGTGCATTCATTAAAATAAAAAAAAAAATCTCACACTGAGCTCTTTGCTTTATGCCAGCATTTCACTGACAAATAATCCAGATAAATGCAGAGAAGCTGTATTCAAAATAACATCTGTTGGCAGGAGAAATGTGTGTTATTTTAAGCTGAATATGAAATCGTACTTGAGAGAGTACTGATTCCTTTTTGTGGAACGCCTATTTTATAGATTTTTGGTGGTTAGGGATAGCAATTTTGTCTAGGCTTAAATGAAATAATGTAAATACATTTTTCTACTGCCTGGTACAGAACAAATATGTATCCAAAAATTATCTGCAATCATAAGTGTTTTTGTTACTATTACTTCTAACTTGAGTACTACCCATAGGTACCTCTCAAGAAGGGGGTTCTAGTCATGCAGATATCCAAATGTAATTTAATACAGCAGACATGAACTTCTGTCCATAAACTGAAATGCTCAAATATTATATCTTTACAGTTTAGCCTTTTCTTTAAAGCCCTAAGATTACGGTGGGAAAATAATTAAATTTCATTCCATTCAGGTTCCTAGTTTTCAAAATGTCATGTCCAATTTTCCAAGTC